>DWQC01000001.1:0-15361 GCA_018252455.1 Pythonides amaryllis
TTAAATCCATATATATATATATATATATATATTTATAAAAATATTTATTTTATATTTACAATGAAAATGTAATGTTTTTTTTAAACTATATAAATAAAAATAAATTAAAGAAAAAAAAGAAGAAGAAGAAAAAAGAAAAAAGAGAAAAGAAAAGAAATATTAATGATTTTATTCACTAAAAATTAAGTTAGCAGCTTGATTTTAAAATATTTCATGCATTTAATTGGAATTTTTTATTCAATAATATCATTAACAGTGATATACCTCTAATTTGGTTTCAATTAATAAATAAGGAGTTAATAATACTCTTTCTTTTAAGTCGAAATTAAATGCAAATATTGCTTCTTATTTTATTTAAGATAAATTGAAATATTTCAATAATTTTTGAATGCAAATCAAATGTTTTTATAAACTATAATCCTAATTTGTTCAATTTAATATGTTTTGGTTTCATTCATGGTATAATCCTAATAATAATATAATAATAAAAAAAAAACTAGTTTTAGTTCAAATATAAAGGTTAACTATTTTAAAAGTTGAGATTATAGGGAAAATAAGGGCAATTTCTACATCAAAAATTAGAAAGATTACTGTGATTAAAAAGAAATGTAATGAAAATGGATTTCGTGCTGATGATTTAGGATCAAATCCACATTCAAAAGGTGAACATTTTTCACGATCTTTAAATGATTTTTTTGATAAGATTATTGATAAAATTATAATAATATTAGAAATAATAATAATAATTGATGAAGTAATTGTAAGAAAAATAATTATTTATATTAATAATAATTAAACTTTTTGATTGGAAGTCAAATATACTAAATATATTATATAAATAATAATTAATTACCTCATCAATAAATTGAAATATATAAAAATAATCATACTACATCAACAAAATGTCAATATCAAGCTGCGGCTTCAAATCCAAAATGATGTTTATTGGAGAAGTGAAAAAATAAATGTCGGATAAAACATGTTAGTAGAAAAATTGTTCCAATAATAACATGTAATCCATGAAATCCTGTAGCTATAAAAAATGTTGAACCATAAATTCTATCAGCAATGGAAAAAGGTGCTTCATAATATTCATATGCTTGTAAAATAGTAAAATAAATTCCTAATAAAATAGTAATTAAAAGACTTTGTTTAGTTTGAGAAAAATTATTTTCTATAATTGAATGATGTGCTCAGGTTACAGTTACTCCTGAAGTAATTAAAATAATTGTATTTAATAATGGAATTTGAAAAGGATTAAATGGAATAATATTAGCAGGAGGTCATATAGCCCCAATTTCAATATTAGGTGAAAGACTTCTATGAAAAAATGCTCAAAAAAAAGAAACAAAAAAAAAAATTTCAGATACAATAAATAAAATTATTCCTCATCGTAACCCTTTTGAAACTATAATTGTATGTTTACCTTGAAAGGTTCCTTCACGACATACATCACGTCATCATTGATATATTGTTAAAATAATAATTAAATAACCTAAAATTAATAAGTTTATATTAAAATTGTGAAATCATTTTACTAAACCTGTCACAAAAGTTATTGTTCCAATAGCTCCTGTTAATGGTCAAGGTCTATAATCTACTAAGTGATAAGGATGATTATGAGTTGACATTAATTAACTTCTCTAGAATATAAAGTTGATAAAATAGAAATTACATATGATTGAATAATAGCAACAGCTGATTCTAAAGTTAATAATAAAATTTGGATTATAATTAAAATAATAATTAGATAATTAGGTATATTAATACCTGTACTTCTTAAAAGGGTTAATAGAAGATGACCTGCAATTATATTTGCTGTTAATCGTACTGCTAAAGTTCCTGGTCGAATAATATTACTAATAGTTTCAATTAATACTATAAAAGGTATTAAAATAGGAGGGGTTCCTTGAGGAATTATATGAATAAATATATGTTGGGAATTATTAATTCATCCATAAAATATAAATCTTAATCAAATTGATAAAGTAATTGATAATGAAATATTTAAATGACTAGTTCTAGTAAAAATATAAGGAAATAAACCTAAAAAATTATTAAATATAATAAATGAGAATAAAGAAATAAAAATAAATGTTGATCCTTTAAATATTTTAGGTCCTATTAAAGTTTTAAATTCATTATGTAATTTAGAGATAATTAAATTTCATAAAATAAATTGTCGATTAGGAATTAATCAAAATGAATAGGGGATAAATAAAAGTCCTAAAAAAGTTCTTAATCAATTTAAGGGTAAATTAAATAAATTGGTTGATGGATCAAAAATAGAAAATAAATTAGTTATCATTTTCATAAAATATTTTTTTTTATTTTATATGAATTATTTTTTTTTTTGAAAATTTTAATATTAAAAATATAAAAATTTATAATATTAAATAAAATGAAAATGAAAATAAATATAATAAATGAAATAATTCAATTAATTGGTATTATTTGTGGAATAAAAGAATATTATATATAAAATAATAATTTAAATTTGACATATTTATGTTATTTTTTAACTAATTCTTTATCATTAGAAGTAAACGTTAATATACTATAAAATGGTTTAAGAGACCAATACTTACTTTCAGTCATCTAATGATGAATAGTTATTAATTCAATTAATAAAGTTTTTAATGGAAATTCTTTCAATTACAATAGGTATAAATCTATGATTTGCTCCACAAATTTCTGAACATTGACCAAAAAAAATTCCAGGCCGATTAATAAAGAAATTAGTTTGATTTAATCGACCTGGATTAGCATCTACTTTTACACCTAAAGATGGAATTGTTCATGAGTGAATAACATCAGTAGCTGTAATTAGAATTCGAATTTGGTTATTTATAGGTAAAGCAATTCGATTATCTACATCTAATAAACGAAAATTATTTAGGTTATTAGAATTAATTATGTAAGAATCAAATTCAATATTAGAAAAATCTGAATATTCATATCTTCAATATCATTGATGACCAATAGATTTTAAAGTGATTAATGGGTTATTTAATTCATCAAGAAGATATAATAAACGTAAAGATGGTAAAGCAATAAAGATTAAAGTAATTGCTGGTAAAATAGTTCAAATTGTTTCAATTAATTGTTCATCTAGTAGAAATCGATTAATAAATTTATTAAAAAATAAAGAAATTATTAAATATCTAACTAATACAGTAATTATAATTAAAATAATTAAAGTATGATCATGAAAAAAAATAATTTGTTCTATTAAAGGAGATGCTCTATTTTGTAAATTAAGATTAGATCATGTTGCCATTTCTAAAAAAAGGATAATCCTTTATAAATGGGGTTTAAATCCATTACATATAATCTGCCATATTAGAAGTTTCTTAAAATAGGTAATTCATTATAAGAATGTTCAGCTGGTGGTAAATTTTGTAATCATTCAATAGAGGAAGATATATGAAGGGGGAATAAAATAATTCGTTGATTAATTATAGATTCTCAAATAATTATTATTATTAATATTATTGATAATAATGAAATATAAGATCCAAATGATGAGATAATATTTCAGGAAATATAACTATCTGGATAATCTGAATAACGACGAGGTATACCAGCTAAACCTAGGAAATGTTGAGGGAAAAAAGTTAAATTAACTCCTAAGAATATAGAAATAAATTGAATTTTAAGTAAAAATGGGTTTAATGTTAAACCTGTAAATAGGGGGTACCAATGGATAAATCCTCCAAAAATGGCAAAAACAGCTCCTATAGATAAAACATAATGAAAATGAGCTACTACATAATAAGTATCATGTAAAGTAATATCAATAGAAGAATTTGCTAAAATTACACCTGTTAATCCTCCTACTGTAAATAAGAAAACAAATCCTAATCTTCATAATATAGAAGGTCTATAATTAATTTGAGTTCCATGAAGAGTAGCTAATCAACTAAAAATTTTAATACCTGTAGGTACGGCAATAATTATAGTAGCTGAAGTGAAATAAGCTCGAGTATCAATATCCATCCCTACTGTAAATATATGATGAGCTCATACAATAAATCCTAATAATCCAATTGCTATTATAGCGTAAATTATTCCTAAACATCCAAAAGTTTCTTTTTTTCCACTTTCTTGGGAAATAATATGAGAGATTATACCAAATCCAGGTAAAATAAGAATATAAACTTCAGGGTGACCAAAAAATCAAAATAAATGTTGGTATAAAATCGGATCTCCTCCACCAGCTGGATCAAAAAATGATGTATTTAAATTTCGGTCGGTTAATAATATAGTAATAGCTCCAGCTAAAACAGGTAATGATAATAATAATAATAATGCTGTAATTCCTACAGCTCAAACAAATAAAGGTATTTGATCAAATGATAAATTTCTAATTCGTATATTAATAATTGTAGTAATAAAATTAATAGCTCCTAAAATTGATGAAATTCCAGCTAAATGTAAGGAAAAAATAGCTAAATCAACAGAAGATCCTTGATGGGCAATGTTAGAAGAAAGAGGAGGGTATACTGTTCATCCTGTTCCAGTTCCATTTTCAACAACACTTCTTGAAATTAATAATGTAAGAGAGGGGGGAAGTAACCAAAAACTTATATTATTTATTCGGGGGAATGCTATATCAGGGGCTCCTAGTATAAGGGGTACTAGTCAATTTCCAAATCCTCCAATTATAATTGGTATTACTATAAAGAAAATTATAATAAAAGCGTGAGCAGTTACAATAGTATTATAAATTTGATCATCTCCAATTAATGAACCTGGATTACCTAATTCAGTTCGAATTAATAAACTTAAAGATGTTCCTACTATACCAGCTCAAATTCCAAAAATAAAATATAAAGTTCCAATATCTTTATGATTAGTAGAATAAAGTCATTTTCGCTAAATAAAATGGCTGAGATTAAGCGATAAATTGTAAATTTATTAACGAGAATATTCTCTTTTATTAAGTCTTATATTCAAAAATGATTTAAAATTGCAAATTTTAAGGAGTAATAGTAAATTACTAAGGCTTAAAGAATTTTCTTTATAAATAATTTTGAAGACTATTAGTTTAATTAACTTAAAACCTTATAGAAAATAAAAAGTTCTAAGAATTATTCCTAAAATAGAAATTAATCTAATTCTTATAATAATTGAAAAATAATTATTTTTTAAATAAATTTTAAATCATTTTAATTTTAAATAATTAAATATAATACAAGAATAAATAATACGAATATAGAAAAATAAAGTAATTAATCTTATTAAAATAAAAATAAATGAAATTATATAAAATTTTTTTATGATTAAAAAATTAATAATGATTCATTTTGGAAAAAATCCTAAGAAGGGGGGTAATCCTCCTAAAGAAATGAAATTAATAAGAATAAAAAATTTTAATATAAAATTTATATTAAAAATGAATAATTGATTAATAAAATAAATATTAAAAATGTAAAAAGAAAAACATATAATACTAATTAAAAAAGAATATAAAAAAAAATATATAAATCATAAAGATTCTCTAATTAAAATTGAAGCTATTATTCATCCTAGGTTATTAATTGAAGAGAAAGATATTAATTTTCGTAATGAAGTTTGATTGATTCCTCCAATTGCTCCAATAATTGTATTAATTAATATGATTAAAATTAAAAAATTTTTATTAATATAATAAGACATTAAAATTATAGGGGTAATTTTTTGTCAAGTTATTAAAATAAAACAATTTAATCATGATAATCCTTCAATAATATTAGGAAATCAGAAATGAAATGGGGCTGATCCTATTTTAATTAATATAGAAGAATTAATTAAAATTGAAAATAGATTATTAATTTCAAAATTTTTTAATAAAATTAATTTTATTAAAATAGAAAATAAAAAATTAATTGAAGCAATAGCTTGTGTTAAAAAATATTTTAAAGCAGTTTCTGAAGATAACAAATTATATGAATTTGAAATTAAAGGGATAAAACTTAATAAGTTAATTTCTAATCCAATTCAACAACCAATTCAAGAATTAGAAGAAATAGAAATTATAGTACTAAAAATTAAAATAAAAATAAAAAATATTTTATTAGAATTAATATTGAATAAAATAAAAAATAATAAATAAATAAATAAATTAAAAATTTATTTTTAATATAAAAATTATTTTTTTATATGCTTATAATATATTTTAGTGTAAGATGCACAATAATTTTTGATATTATTAGGTATAGTTTAATTCTATAAAATATAATAAAGGTAAAATATTACATTATTTATCCTATCAGAATAATCCTTTTTATCAGGCACTTTATTTTTAAAAAAAAGATATTATCTTTATATTTGGGGTATGAACCCAAAAGCTTAATTTAGCTTATTTTTAATTTTTTTTTTTATATATAAATTTATAAAAGATGGTTTAAAATAAGTTTATAAAGATAAAATTATTGTATATATATATATATAATTTATTATTATATTTTTATTTTAATATATATATATATATAAATTTTTGTAATATTATATTTATATAAATTATTAATATAATATTTTATAATACAATAATATTTTTATATTTAAATATAATAAAATAATATTATATCTTTTATTAAGAGTTATAATAAATTAATTAATTAATGTATTTAAATTTAATATTATAAAATAAATTTTTTAATATATAAAAAAAAAAAAAAAAATTATAATTTATAATTCTGTGTGAAAAATTTTATATATAGATAAAAATTTATGATTTTGAAATTTTATTTTAAATTTATTTTACATATAAATTTTAGTATGAATTTTTAATTATTTTAATAATATTTAATTAAATTTTGTAGTAAATAAAATTATAAATTTAAGAAATTAAGATTTATTAATATTTAAATTATTAACAAATTTTGTGCCAGCAGTTGCGGTTATACAAAAAATGAAATAAAATTTTTCAGTAAATAAAAAATAAATTATAATTTTAAATTAAATATTAAATTATTAAGTAAAATTTTAATTTAATTAAAATTTATAATTAATTTATGGTTTAAAAAATTTTAATATAAACTAGGATTAGATACCCTATTATTAAAAATTTAAATTATAATACTAAAATATTAAATAAAAAATTATTGAAACTTAATTAATTTGGCGGTATTTTAGTTCATTTAGAGGAATCTGTTTATTAATTGATAATCCACGAATAAATTTACTTAATTTAATATTTTATATATCGTTGTTAAAAAAATATTTTTAATTAAAAATAATATTTTAAAATTTTAATTTAAAATTAATTCAGATCAAGATGTAGATTATAATTAAGAATATAATGGATTACATTAAATTTATTTAAATGAATTTTATTTTGTAATAAATATTTGAAGGTGGATTTAAATGTAATTTTATTTATTTTAATAATATGATTAAAAATTAAAATATGTACATATTGCCCGTCGCTTTCATTTAAAAATTGGAATAAGTCGTAACAAAGTAGAGGTACTGGAAAGTGTTTCTAGAAAGAACAAATTAGAGCTTGTATATATAAGTATTTCATTTACATTGAAAAGAAATTATTAATTAATTAATTTGATATAAAGGGGGTTTAATAAATTAATAAAATAAAAAAAGAATTTTTAATAAATATATTTTAATAGGGGTTAAAGTATATTTAAGAAAAAATTTGTAATTTTATAGGGGAAAGTATTGTAAAAGAATATTTAAATAGTTGAAAATTTATTATTTATAAAGTAAATTTTATTTATTGTATCTTGTGTATCAGAGTTTATTAAAAATTATTTTTAAAAAAAAAATTCTCGAATTTAAAAGAGATAATTAATTAAGAAAGTTATTGTTTTATAAATATTTTAAATAATTAATTTGAAATGAAATGTTAATCGTTTTTAAATATATCTAGTTTTTTTAGAAATAAATTTAATTTAGAATTATTCTTAGATAAAATTAATTAATTAGTTTTATCTAAGAATAATTTAATATTTTAAGGGATAATCTTTAAATTAAATTTTTATAATAATTTTTATTTATATTTAAAATTTTTAAAATTTATATTGTTTAAAAATTATATTTTTTTATAAAAAATTTTATACAATAAATAAAATTTTTAATTAAAATTTAATTTTATATAAAAAAATAATTTTTAATAAAATAAAATTAGTTATAATGATAAAATTAGTATAATAATAAATAATAATTAATTAATATTTTTATAAATTAATTAAAAGGAATTCGGCAAAAATTTATATTCACTTGTTTATCAAAAACATGTCTTTTTGAAATTAATTTAAAGTCTAATCTGCCCACTGATATATATATTAAAGGGCTGCAGTATATTGACTGTACAAAGGTAGCATAGTCATTAGTCTTTTAATTGGAGACTTGTATGAAAGATTTGATGAAATATAATCTGTCTCTTTATTATATTTAGAAATTAATTTTTTAGTTAAAAAGCTAAAATAATTTTAAAAGACGAGAAGACCCTATAGAGTTTTATATTTTATTTTATTATAATTTTATATAAAAATTAAAATAAAAATAATTTAAATTATTTTGTTGGGGTGATAAAAAAATTAAAATAACTTTTTTTAAATGTAAACATTAATAAATGATATTATGATCCATATTTTATGATTAAAAGAAAAAATTACCTTAGGGATAACAGCGTAATTTTTTTTTTTAGTTCAAATAAAAAAAAAAGTTTGCGACCTCGATGTTGGATTAAGATAAAATTTAAATGTAGAAGTTTAAAATTTTTGATCTGTTCGATCATTAAAATCTTACATGATCTGAGTTCAAACCGGTGTGAGCCAGGTTGGTTTCTATCTTTAGATATAATAAAATGTTTTAGTACGAAAGGATCAAATATTTAAAAAAATTTTTAAAAAAAGAATATTATTAATTATTAATAAATATGTATATATATATAACTATTTTGACAGAAAAATGTAATGATTTTAGAAGTCATAAATATATAAGTTAGTTATATATATAGTAATGATATTATTAGATTTAATTAATATTATAATTGGTATATTAATTTTAATTATTGGGGTAATAATTGGTGTAGCTTTTTTGACTTTGTTAGAACGTAAAGTTTTAGGATATATTCAAATTCGTAAAGGGCCTAATAAAGTTGGTTTTATAGGATTATTACAACCTTTTTCTGATGCTATTAAATTATTTACTAAAGAACAAATATATTTAAATTATTCTAATTATTTATCTTATTATTTTTCTCCAATTGTAGGATTTACTTTATCTTTAATAATTTGAATATTAATTCCTTATTATTTTAATATAATTAGATTTAATTTAGGAATTTTATTTTTTTTATGTTGTACGAGATTGGGGGTTTATACTATTATAATTGCTGGCTGATCTTCAAATTCTAATTATTCTTTATTAGGTGGTTTACGGGCGGTTGCGCAAACTATTTCTTATGAAGTAAGATTAAGATTAATTTTAATATCTTGTATTATTATAATTATAGATTTTAATTTTTTAAAATTTATATATTATCAATCTTTAGTTTGATTAATTTTTTTAATATTTCCTTTAAGATTATGTTGGATGTCTTCTAGATTAGCAGAAACAAATCGTACTCCTTTTGATTTTGCTGAAGGGGAGAGAGAGTTAGTATCTGGATTTAATATTGAGTATAGAAGAGGAGGATTTGCGTTAATTTTTTTAGCTGAATATTCTAGAATTTTATTTATAAGATTAATATTTGTTATATTATATATAGGGGGTTATGGATTAAATTTATTTTTTTATTTAAAGTTAACTTTTATTAGTTTTTTTTTTATTTGAGTTCGAGGAACTTTACCTCGTTATCGATATGATAAATTAATATATTTATCTTGAAAAACTTATTTACCAGTTTCATTGAATTTTTTATTAATATTTATTGGAATTAAAATTTTAATATTTTAATTAATATATTTTTAGTATAAATTAATAGAATATTAATGATTCTTTCTTAAGTTTTCAAAACAAATGCTTATACAAGCTCATTAATTATAAATTAAAGATTAATTTATCTCATATTTTATTAATGAATGGATTAAAAATAAAATATGAGAAATAAATTAATGTTAATAATTGTCCTGTGATAATATAAGGATTTTCTACGGGTCGGGCTCCAATTCACGTTAATAAGATTACTGTACAAATTATAATTCAAAATAGAATTTGATTTAGGGGATAAAATTGAATTCCTTGAATTTTTTTATTAAAGGTAAATGGTAATACAATTAAAATTAAAATTGATATTACTAAGGCAATTACTCCTCCTAATTTATTAGGAATTGAGCGTAAAATGGCATAAGCAAATAAAAAATATCATTCAGGTTGAATATGGACTGGAGTTACTAAAGGATTAGCTGGAATAAAATTATCTGGATCTCCTAAAAGATATGGATTAGTTAATGTTAATAATAATAATAATAAAAATAAAATAATAACTCCAATTAAATCTTTTATAGTGAAGAAAGGATGGAAAGGAATTTTATCTAAGTTTCTATTAATCCCTAAAGGATTATTAGATCCAGTTTGATGAAGAAATAATAAATGAATTATAGTTAATATTAAAATGATAAAAGGAAATAAAAAATGGAATGAATAAAATCGGGTAAGAGTTGCGTTATCAACTGCAAATCCTCCTCAAATTCACTGAACTAATATAGTTCCTAAATAAGGGATTGCTGAAAGTAGATTAGTAATTACTGTTGCTCCCCAAAAAGATATTTGTCCTCAAGGTAAAACATATCCTATAAAAGCTGTTGCTATTAATAAAAATAAAATAATGACTCCTACTATTCAAGTAAATTTTAAATTAAAAGATTCATAATAAATTCCTCGGCCAATATGTAAATAAATACAAATAAAAAAAAAAGAAGCTCCATTAGCATGGAGAGTCCGAATTAATCATCCATAGTTAACATTTCGGCAAATATAATTTACTCTGTAAAATGCTAGTTCAATATTAGCAGTATAATATATAGTAAGAAATAATCCTGTTATAATTTGAATAACTAAACATAAAGCTAATAAAGATCCAAAATTTCATCAAATTGAAATATTAGACGGGCTTGGTAAATCAATTAATGAGTTATTAATAATTTTAATAATAGGGTGAGTTTTTCGCAATGGTTTAAATTTATTTATCATTAAATTATTTTAAATAAGATCGTAAAGGACCATAAAAAATATTTGTGATTTTTACTACTGCAATAAGAGTAATAAATAAATAAATGACTAATATAATTATTAGTAGATAGGTTTGTTTGTTATATAATTTAGTTAAATTTATATTATTTTCATTATTAAAAAATAAAAAATAATTAAATAAATTATTTAAATCATAATTAATAAATAAATTTATTCAATTTAAATTATTTATAAAATAAAAACTTAATATAAATGTTATTAAAATAATTAAAGAAGTTATTAATTTATTACTAATGGTAACATTAAATAATTCATTAGAAGCAACTCTTGAAACATAAATAAATAAAACTAGTAATCCTCCTAAGAAAGTTAAAAATAAAATATATGAAAATCAATAAGTATTAATAATTATTCCTGAAATTAAACAAGTTAATAATGTTTGAATAAGAATTAATAAACCCATGGATAAAGGATGTTTTAAAAAGAATATTAAAAAAGAAATTAAAATTATTAATAAAGAAAGAAGTATTTTTATAATTTCAAAGAATAGTTTAATAAAAATAATAATTTTGGAGATTATAGATAAGGAATATTCTTTTTCTTTGAAGTTTTTAAAACAATATTTATCTTTGGTTTACAAGACCAATATTTTTTATAAACTATAAAAACTTAAATTAATGATAAATATATGATTAGTTATTTTTTTAATATATTTTATTGGTAACATAATTTTTATTACTAAACATAAACATTTATTGATTATGTTATTAAGATTAGAATATATTGTTTTAAGAGTTTATTTTATATTAATATTATATTTAAGATTTATTGAGTTTGATATATATATATTAATAGTTTTTTTAGTATTTTCAGTATGTGAAGGTGCTTTAGGCATTTCTATTTTAGTATCGATAATTCGAACTCATGGGAATGATTATTTTCAAAGATTTAGATTATTATAATAAAAAATGATAAAATTTTTGTTTTTTTTAATTTTTATAATTCCTTTATGTTTTAAAAAAAAAATATTTTGATTGGTTCAAATAATAATATTTGTATTAATATTTTTTTTTATAAATTTAACAATTAATATTTTAAATTATTGTAATATTAGTTATATATTAAGATGTGATATAATTTCTTTTGGTTTTATTTTATTAAGAATTTGAATTTGTTGTTTAATAATAATAGCTAGAGAAAAATTATATAAATATGATTTTTACTTGAATTTTTTTATTTTTAATATTATCTTTTTATTAATTATATTATATTTGACTTTTTCTGCTATAAATTTATTTATATTTTATTTATTTTTTGAGGGGAGATTAATTCCTACTTTAATATTAATTATTGGATGAGGCTACCAACCTGAGCGTATTCAGGCTGGCATATATTTATTATTTTACACACTTTTTGTTTCTTTACCTATATTATTGGGAATTTTTTATGTTTTTAATGAAATAAATTGTTTAATAATATATTTTTTAAAGTTTTATGACTATAATATTTATATTTTATATTTAAGAATAATTATAGCTTTTTTAGTAAAAATACCAATATATTTTGTTCATTTATGATTACCTAAAGCTCATGTTGAAGCTCCAGTATCTGGATCTATAATTTTAGCTGGGATTATATTAAAATTAGGGGGTTATGGTTTATTTCGAGTTTTAATTTTTTTACAGATAGTGTCCTTGAAATTAAATTTTTTATGGGTAGTTATTAGATTAATTGGTGGATTTTATATTAGATTAAAATGTTTATGTCAAGTTGATATAAAATCATTAATTGCTTACTCTTCTGTTGCTCATATAGGTTTAGTAATTTCTGGAATTATAACAATAAATTATTGAGGATATTTAGGTTCATATTTATTAATAATTGGGCATGGATTATGTTCTTCAGGAATATTTTGTTTATCAAATATTAATTATGAGCGATTAAATAGACGAAGATTATTTTTAAATAAAGGAATAATAAATTTTATACCTTCAATAAGATTATGATGATTTTTATTATTATCTGCAGCTATGGCTGCTCCTCCTTCATTAAATTTAATAGGAGAAATTAGATTAATTAATAGATTAGTTGGTTGGTCCTACATAACAATATTAATATTAATATTAATTTCTTTTTTTAGTGCAGGTTATAGATTATATTTATATTCTTATACTCAACATGGAAAATATAATATAAGACTTTATAGATTCAGAACTGGCCTATCTCGAGAATACTTATTATTAATATTACATTGATTACCCCTAAATCTTTTAATTTTAAAAATTGATTATTTTATAATTTGATTTTACTTAAATAATTTAAATAAAATATTGATTTGTGGAATCAAAAATGTGAAATAATTTCATTTTAAGTTATTAAAAGATTTTCTATTTGTTTTATTAGTTTTTTTTTTTTATTTTTTTTTATATTAATTAATTTTATTAGAATAATTTATTTTATTATAAATAATATTATTATTTTTTTAGAATGAGAATTAATTTCTTTTAATTCTATGAATATTGTTTTTTCTATTTTATTAGATTGAATATCTTTATTATTTATAATATTTGTTTTATTAATTTCATCTTCAGTTATTTATTACAGAAAAAGTTATATAAGTTCTGAATTAAATTTAAATCGCTTTATTTTATTAGTATTGTTATTTATTTTATCTATAATATTATTAATTATTAGACCTAATATTATTAGAATTTTATTAGGTTGAGATGGTTTAGGATTAGTTTCTTATTGTCTAGTTATTTATTATCAAAATATTAAGTCTTATAATGCTGGTATATTAACTGCTTTATCAAATCGAATTGGAGATGTTTTTATTTTAATGGTTATTTCTTGAATATTAAATTATGGGAGATGAAATTATATTTTTTATTTAAATTTTATATATAATGATATTGAAATGAAGATTATTAGTTTTATAATTATTATTGCTGCTATAACAAAAAGAGCTCAAATTCCTTTTAGATCTTGATTACCAGCAGCTATGGCTGCTCCTACTCCTGTGTCAGCTTTAGTACATTCTTCTACGTTAGTAACGGCTGGGGTTTATTTGTTAATTCGTTTTAATAATTTATTGATTGATATATTTTTTTTAAAAGTTTTATTATTACTTTCTGGTTTAACTATGTTTATGGCTGGAATTAGAGCAAATTATGAATTTGATTTAAAAAAAATTATTGCTTTATCTACTTTAAGACAATTAGGATTAATAATAAGAATTTTATCAATAGGATTATCTGATTTAGCATTTTTTCATTTATTAACCCATGCTATATTTAAAGCCTTATTATTTATATGTGCTGGTGTAATTATTCATATGATAAGTGATAATCAAGATATTCGTTTAATGGGTGGTATTAGTTTTTATGTTCCTTTAACTTCTTTATGTATAAATATTTCTAATTTAGCTTTATGTGGAATTCCTTTTTTAGCAGGATTTTATTCAAAGGATATAATTTTAGAAATATTAGTTATAAGAAATTTAAATTTATTAGTTTTTTTTTTATTTTTTTTTTCTACAGGTTTAACAATATTTTATACTATTCGTTTAATAATATATTTAATAGTTAATGATTATAATTTATTAGTAGTTTATAATTTATATGATGAAGATTATACTATATTAAAGAGAATATTTTTATTATTGTTTATAAGAGTAATTACTGGAAGAATATTAAATTGATTTATTTTTTCTTATCCTTATATGATTTATTTACCTATAAATTTAAAATTGATGGTTATTTATGTTAGATTAATAGGGTTAATAATAGGATATTTAATTAGATCAATAAATATTTATTCTTTAAATAAGTTTATAAAAACTTATGAGTTAAGTTTATTTTTATGTTTAATATGATTTATACCTAATTTGTCTACTTATGGTTTAAATTATTATTATTTAAATTATGGACAATTATTAGTGAAAAATTTAGATAAAGGATGAAGAGAGTTATATAGAGGACAAGGTATATATACAATTATTAAAAATTATTCAATTTTTAATAATTATATACAAATAAATAATTTAAAAGTTTATTTATTTAGATTTATTATTTGAATAATATTTATTTTTGTAATATTATTAATGAATATAAGTTATTAAAATTAATTTAAATAGCTTAAGAAGAGCATAATATTGAAGATATTAAGGTAATTTTTATAATTTTTAAATTTTTTGTCACCATACTACACGAATATAATTTAA
>DWQC01000002.1:0-13971 GCA_018252455.1 Pythonides amaryllis
AAAGAAACGGCGACCACCAAAACCTAAACACTTACCCAAAAAAAAAAAAAATCAAAATATTAAAAAAAAAAAAAAAAAAAAAAAAAAAAAAAAAAATGCAAAATACAATATAATAATCAGATAAAAAGTGTAAAAATACAAAGATATTACGTATAATTATTATGACATATATTATGAATTAAGCTAAAGTGTCTTCTACTGTAATGGTTTGTTTACGCGGAATAGCATACGTTTGCACATCACTTTTACGCGCACCGACACTGCTCGAAACTTTAGGCCACCGTTTGGCAAAATTTTGTAAACGTATACGCACACTTTCACCCGATCTTAACTCACTACTACCGAACTGAAAGTGCACATCACTATTCGTTGGTCGAGTAGGCGGTAGGTCCCGTTGCTGGTCGCTATCCTCCCTACGACGAGAAGACGGAGCGGCAGTCGGCGGCGGTCGGCGACAACGCCCACCCTTCCATAACCACCATGATACGGCGGCTAGTACTACGGCCACCAACACATATGAGATGGTGTATTGGTGAATGTCGTGGTTCGATAAATTGACAGTTTCCACTGTGCTGGATTTTAACTCCTTTATTTGGTCTCCAAGGACGTTTAAAGATGTATTTATGTCTTGCTCGCGGGGTATTTCCTTTCCATCAGGGATTTTCAAATTAATTAAATGGTTAATCTGGTCTAATTTTGGTATTGTTATGGTAGGAGAATAATTTATGTGATTAGATTGTTGTTGTAATGAGAACAGGGTGAAATCCTTTCCCTTAGCAATACAGTTGTTTTCCATACTAAGAATTCCTGCGCCGCTTAGCGGTTTAATGATAACCCGATCATTACATATTATTCTTAATGTATATGTATCGCAACAAAAATAGAGGTATTGCGATGGTGAGTGCAGTTCCATCCATCTGTCAGAACAAGTAGTTTTCTCCATGTTGCAAACAGACCTATTTTTCTGATTTTATCACATAAACATTCGTCTTTTTCTAGGTTAATTATCGGTTTAAACAGCTGACAAAGGTAAGTATCTTTATAGTGTAAACATGCGTTTAATTCGTTAATGGTCGCGAGAAAATATGCATTTTGTTTCAGATTTAGTGCAACATATTCTGAAGCGGGAACTATTGTGACCATGCTTTTGTTTCTTTTCTGGGGTACAGGGAATATTTTGTATAAATTGTAATTTTCTCTACTGATAAGAGGAAACACTATTTGAAATATAATATATTTATCGGTGACTCTTGCCTTAACATTTAATAGTTTATAAATATACCGAAAATCAGTATCGATATTGGTTATCGGTAAGGTAACTTCTCGAGGCATCTGGGCGAAAATAACACGTAACTCATTCTTCAATTGCTCTGTTTTCAATAAATGAATGCTAACTTGACCATGGTAGATATCAGTAATTGTATCTAACAATGCATCTTGCAGTCGACGTAGACCTTGTAATAACCCGCTCCCGGCCATCGCCGATAAAGTGAAGTCTTGCACATACGATAAATTTTGGATCTCGCGTTGAACAATGTTGGTATTGGTTTCTAACTCAATCAGTTTCTTGTTAACAAATTTATGTTGCCTATCAACAGATTCCTTCAACTTTTTCATGAAGTTGAACTCAGTTTCCATTACTGATGTTTGCTGTTTCCATAAATTAGATAAATGATTTTCGTTCTGCCTAATTAAATCGATGTCCTTACTATATTGTTCAGCGAAACGAGAATCTAATACGCCGAATAGCTCATTCGCGAGATATCCAATTCCATTGATAATACCTCTGCGGCGCCGGCGTCGTCTGGCGTGAACATTAAAATGCTGTGACAGTAAAAGTTCATTGTAGTATTTTAATTCCTCGAAGTCATTCTGTAATTGTGTTATTATTATATGGCATTGTGACTGGTTTTCAATGGTAGTACATATTTTATCTAAATAAGATGATATTTTGCTATACGATTCTATGCCATCCCAATATGGTTCCATGTCATAATAGAGCACTAAAGTCCACTTGTCTCTGATGAGCTGAACAGTTGTAATGGGATCGAAATACAAGGTTTGATTGGATGTCAACTCATTTATATGAAACATTGCTTTGGCTGGTACTGCCAACGTCATAAAACATAATATAGCTGTAGCCACATTTGCGAAAGATAAATGGTTTGATCTTCTCCTCCTTCTTTCTTCTTCTGGTTTTTTCATTTCCTTTGGTTCTTTTTCTTCTAGTGTCCCGACTGGTATGGTTTGGTTAATATCGGATTGATTGTTATCGTTTACTGGTAAAACAGATAATTTGATAATAGGTCTTTTGATATTACCACTCTTGGTTTTCAGAGTGACAACCCTAATCAATCCATCGTCACCAGGATGGGTATATGCCACTCGCCCCATGATCCATTTTCCTGCTGGTACATTGTCCTCATGGATCACTACTAGATCCCCAATATTTATGTTACTCTTCGACTGCCTCCATTTGTTTCTTGCTGACAACATAGTTAAATACTCCACCTTCCATCTCTTCCACAGGTCTTGAAATAATTTGCATGTTAGATGCCATCGGGTTCTGGCGTCATGTTCAGTTTCTATTATGGTCAATCCAGGTCTACCAGTTAAGAAATGGGCAGGTGTTAAAAATTCAAGGTCATCGGGTTGTTCTGTTAGTGTACAGAGAGGGCGCGAGTTCAAGCATGCTTCTACCTTCGTCAGCAACGTAGTATACTCCTCGAATGTTAGTTTTTGGTGCCCAACGACGCGCTTAAGATGGTGTTTGAGACTTCTCACAGCACGCTCCCAAAGGCCCCCCGCATTGGGCCATGATGGCGCGATACGGTGCCATTCGATACCCATTTCCGTTATTTCAGACAAGAAACAGGTATTAGAAAATAAATGTAAGAGATAATCATATTCTTCCTGTATCATTCTATCGGCTCCTATAAAATTGGTCCCGTTATCACTGTATATGTGTCGGGGTGCACCTCTCCTCGCTGCCATTCTTTGAAGCGCCGCCATGAATGCCGAGCTGCTCAAATCAGACACTAATTCAATATGAACAGCCTTGGTAACCATGCATATGAATATTGCAATATAGCCTTTGGATGTTTTTATTCCTCGGCCCTTGTTCGCCTTAACTTCAATAAATCCTGTATAATCAACTCCGCAATGATAAAAAGCGCATTCAGGATTCACTCTTGGTTCTGGTAAATCACCCATAAGCTGGTACTGCTTAATGGGTTCCTGTTTCTTACAAGTAACACATTGTCTAATGTACTTTTTAGTTGCCATATATCCACTAATGATCCAATAGTTTTGCCTCAAAGTCGACAAAGTAAGACGGGCCCCTCCGTGAAAGGTTAACTCATGAGCTTGTTGAATTAATAATTTGGTTATACGATGGTCATGAGGAAGAATGATGGGATGTTTCATGTTAGAATTTATTTGAGCATTCCTAAGCCTACCTCCTACACGTAATATACCGTTTTGGTCAAATATCGGATTTAAATTTAAGATATTACTCTTGAAATGAAATTTATTAAATTTATTATAAAAAATTATGTCATCGGCGAATGCCGATTGTTGTACATATTTGATGAGTAGCATTTTCGCGAACCGGAGCTCGTGTAACGTGAGGTAAGGTCGATGTACTGACTTCCTGTAGGTTGGTAATCGTAATATCCAAGAAAATATACGAATGATTTTATTTATCGAACTAAACTTGTTTATTAAGTATGTAATTATATTAAACATGGTACTGTTTTGGTTCATAATAACTACATTAGTTTGTTTTAAAAGCGATGTTTTTAATTCATAATTGGTTTCATAAATAGGTTTGTTTGATTTTAGTTTATCAAATGATAATATCCATGCTGGGCCATGCCACCACAGCACATGTTTTTGTAACTGCGTAACGGTTAGACCGCGACTAGCGCAATCAGCGGGATTTTCTCCTGTCTTTACATATCCCCACTGTTTTGATGGTGTTATAGAAGTAATCGTTTTTACGCGATTGGCTACAAATGGATTCCACCGTGTAGGCTCACCTTGTAGCCAGCCTAGCACGGCAGTCGAATCTATCCAACAGTAAGTCTCTATTTGATAATCTGGTAAACAAGTTAGCACCTTCTTCATTAGCTGGGAAAGCAACACGGCACCCATTAGCTCTAATCTGGGTGTAGTCAGGGTTTTACTAATTGGTGCCAGCTTGCCCTTCGCGGCGACTAGGGTTACCCTATTTTGGTTAGTCTCGCTTACTTTGCAATAAATTACACATGCATAGGCTTTATCGGACGCGTCGCAAAACCCATGCACCTGTATATTTTGGTTGTCATTACTCAATCCTAACCATCTCTTTATCTCAATTTTATTTATTTCAGCTAAATCTTGTCTTAAACTTATCCATTTGGTTTTAATATTATCTGGTAATGGTTCATCCCAACCTAAAGAGGTCATGTACACATCCCTAAATAACATTTTCATCGTAGTACTTAATGGTGTGAGCCAGCCTAAGGGATCGAATAACTTTGAGATGTCTGATAACAACAATCTTTTGGTGGGTATTAATTTAGTTTCAAATTGCAACGGTTAAAAAATAAAATTATCTTTTTGAGGATGCCAACCCAAACCCAGTGTTTTTTCAGTATCTGGTTGTCTAAATTCATAGGTTTCTGAGTAACCTTTCTCTTCCACGTTTGACAACTGGGGTTGGTTTGACTTCCACTTGCGCAAATTAAATCCTCCCGATTTTAACAACTTAATCAAATCAGTTTTTAATAACAACGCATTATCTATAGAATGACTTCCTCCGCAAAAATCATCCATGTAAAAATTTTCCTCTAAAACTTTACTCGCATTGGGAAATTTTTGTCTCTCGTCCTTGGCTAATTGTTTAAGACACATCATCGCAAGAAAAGGTGCTGGTTTACAGCCATACGTTACACTGACTAATTTAAAACATCGAATTGGTTCTCGAGGGCAGTCTCGCCACAAGATTTTCTGGTAACATTGGTCGTCCGGATGCACTAGTATCTGCCTGTACATCTTCTCGATATCAGCAGTATAGGCATACCGATACTGTCTCCATTTTAAAATTAATTCTTGTAGATCCTGTTGTAAGTTAGGACCAGTATACATAATGTCATTAAGAGTTTTCCCTGTTGACGACCTCGCAGATGCGTTAAAAACAACTCTAAATTTATTAATGGCCGCTCCCTCTTTATGAACGGCATGGTGCGGCAAGTAACATTCAGGTGTAGAGTTCGTAACCGATGGTGTCATATGTTGTAGTTCCCTATATTCGTTTATAAAATTATGATACTCCTTTTTTAATTGGTTGTCTTGTTCTAACTTCTTTTCTAAACTACGAAATTGAGCGAGGGCCAATGGTTTTGTAGAACCTAACTGATTCTTGTGATCTGGTTTGAAAGGTAATCTAACCTGATATCTACCATTTTCTAGTCTCTTGGTTGTTGATAAAAAAAACTGTAAACATTCATGGTCTTCAGTAGATATTTCCACCGACTGATTGATTTCTTCGTTCTCCCAAAACCTACGCAAGTCATCAGTGTTATGTACTAAAACGTTACACCTATAAAATGGTTCCATAGAGCCGCAGAGCAACCACCCTAGCTGAGTCTGCTGGGCTATTGGTTGCTTATCATCATCCCCTCGTAAAATACCCCCTAAGATTATTTTACTATAAAAATCTACCCCGAACAACAAATCAACTGGTCGGCTTTCATAAAATTTGGGATCAGCTAAATTAATATTTTCGATATGGGGCCATACTGGCTTGGTAAAAGATTTATTTGGTAAGTTCTTTATTAAAGTATTCATAATAAAAACATTCGTAGTTACTGAAAAATCATTATACATCGAGCGTACGTCAACATACATAGTTCCCTTACATTGGTTCTCTTTTTCCCCCACCCCAAATATTCTACCCTTGCAATGGTTTCTCTTTAAGCCTAAAATTTGAGCCGTGGTCTCACTAATCAAAGAAATCTGAGAGCCCTGGTCTATTAAGGCCCTCATAATATGTTGAGTGCCATCTGCACCCGTGATTTTGACCATAGCGGTAGCCAACAAATTTTCGGACATACTATTAGCTGACATGTGACTAGAAGGCGGCACGTGGCCGCTGGTAGGTAAATTTTGCACAGTTTTTGTTACAATAGGTTTAGATGACCCGGCGACTGGTTCGTGTTTCATTAAAGAATCATGCATTAAAGTATTGTGTGTACCTAAACACTTACGGCATCGCTTGTTAGAAAAACATAATTTATTATTATGATTCGTAAGACAATTGCGGCATAAATTAAATTGGTTCACAGTATTTAATTTTCGTTCATTAGACATTTGCAAAAATTTGTTGCATTGCCATAACCCATGGTCAGCATTACACAATACGCAGGTGATCGACCGCGACACGTGGAACGTATTCATGTTAGGTTTCGCATTACTATAAGTATTATACCGATTAAATGAATTATAATTATTGTTTGGATTAAAGGATCTTTTATGGTTAGATGGTAAATTATATGTCGGAGGACGGAATGGAGCGTTTGTTTTTGGTTGATGAGACGTTTCTGGTTTACGTCGCGACGCTTCTAAAGCCGTAAACTTACATTCCAGAAAGGATAAAAATTCCTTCAGGACTGGTAGCTCCCTAGGATTTTTAATGGATTCTACGTACTCAGCAAATGATTCGCTATCTAATTTTTGCGCCAAAAGGTGCACTAGAAGCGGATCCCATGAAGCAGTATCAACTCCCAGATTTTGAATAGAGTGTAGGCTTTCTTTTGTCACATCATGCAATTTTTTTATTAATGCCGATGAATGGTGAGGTATATTGGGCAGTCCTAACATACTGTTAACATGAGAGGTAAAAATCAACTTTTTATTTTTGTAACGATGATTTAATATATCCCAAGATACTTCATAGTTATCGGAACTGATCTGAAGGTGGTGTATAAGGCGCTCCGCGCCCCTGAGATTCTACTTTTTAAAAATTGCATCTTTTGAGCGTTGGACAAAGACGGGTTTTTGTGTATGGTTTCATTAAACAAATCTTTAAACGATATCCATTGGTGATAACTACCACTGAATACCGGGATATCCATCTGTGGCGTAGATTTCTCGCGATGGGACACCGACCACATCTTGGTATTGATAGTTTTCTTAAGGTCTATGAACATTCTTTCGTATCTATTAAATTCCGCTTGGTACCAACTATTATTTCCGTCACTTTCGCCTTCTATCTGCCAATGCAAACTATCAATGGTACTCCATCGACCTTGAAGGGACTTTAAAATGTCCTCAAATTCCCACTTGTTCTCTACCTGGTCAATTTCAATGGTGCTCACAGTCCGTATAAACGCCTTAAAGTTAATGGTCTGTTTTTTAATCAAGTCATCTAAGTGGCTAAGACTACCAGATGATGAAGTATTAGGCTGTGGTCTAGTATCTTCCGAACGGGAAGAGGCGCCTGGCGGCGGCTGCTGGTGACGGATTTCCGGAATTTTAACAACATCACCCCCTACCTCTTGAGAAATTTGTTCCGGCCTATCTAACTTTTGCCTGGTTCCTAGCTGGTCAATGGTTTTATAAATCAACTCCTTTATAGTCATATAAAGTTCTTCCGCGATTTCAAAGCAATTACTGGTAAAATACACATGATCAAGAGCATTAAATTCACAGAGCTTTCTATGGTTATGCTGGAACTCAGTCCATAAATCTTCTAAAGTATTTAGTTTCCTCCTACAGTAATCCTTGGTTTTCCTATCACTTCCGTCTTTTTTAAAATTGGTTAACAATTTGGACAAACCGTCCTGTATTTCGATTTGGTTAGCATAAAAAATTTCCATGGTATTGGTATATGGTAATATGATAGTAAAAAATATGGATAGATCTCACCCGGGTTTCTCCTTACTCAGCAGGTTTCTCTATATTCCACTCACTGCACTGGTCACTGGTTGGTTCAAAGTTCCCGAAAACGCAAACCACTAAGATAATAATCCCGTAATTCGAGTCCTTAGGCTCGAAGGACCATGTAAAAGGGGGTCCTTGCGTCGGTTTTGGGTTGTCTAGTTGATTGGTTTGGTTGGTATATGGTAATAACACGCCGCGTTTATATTATTATTCGTTTATTTGGTTAAATGGTACAAATTGCGCACGAGCGATCGCGTTAATGTTTTAATGACAACTAACTGTTCGATCGCGTTCGCTCGAACACTATTAATTACATCTAATGCTGTTTTCTTACAGTATTCTATAAATCTGTTCCTATGTTTACTGGTCATAATTTGATGTATGTTATCTATATTTATTGTGCATTCTATTTCTTGTTCTATATCGTGCCGCGCGCGGCCATTTATTGGACATTCTGTTAGTAGGTGCAGGATCGTTTCCTCCTGCGACGGATCACAGATACATGACGGGCTCTCCTTGCACCTGAACCGACTCAGGTACGAGGAGAATCCGCCATGACCAGTCAGGACTTGAGTGAGGATGTGGTCTATTTTTATTTTTCGGACTGTTTTATAAGCAGTTCTTGCGCTGGGGAAGAATAACTTTGTGCCCGACGCCGTGCTCTCCGTGCCATATCTCTCGTCCCATTCGTCAATCGTGTTCTTACGGATGCATCGCTTGACGTATGAGACGGGACATCCTTCGTATGCGTGCCGGCCTTTCGTGCGCAGTGCCGCCTCCTTGGCCAGTTGGTCGGCTCTCTCGTTCCCCTCGAGTCCCACATGTGCTTTAATCCAGAACAAGGTGACATTTATGTTCTGGTGGACACAATCTCTAAGATGTCTCCTTGCCTGCACCGCTAGGGGATGTGTGGAACCCGGGTTTGAAACTGTTTCGAGAGCCGACCTGGAATCGCTAAAGATCCCGACTTTGGCCGCTTGTGTTTTATGTGCCACCTCCGTTGCTTTGCACAGAGCCATAAGCTCCGCCTGATAGACGGTACAATAGGACGGAAGAGTAAGTTTGACGGACCTGATTTCGGCTGCTCTATCCCATATAGATAGAGCAGCTCCTATCGATCCATCAATCTTGCTTCCATCCGTAAAGATTCTTAACTCATAGATGTTTTGAGCTGTGTATTGATCTTCGTCCACCAGGCTATTGAACGTTATGGCTCTGTGCTCTGCAGGGTGTGGGGCCTCCACCGCCGTCACCATTCTCTCCACTTCTCTATCACACAGATCTGGTATGTTTGCTCCTCTCTTGGCTTCGTAAAGTGTAGCCATCTCACGAACTCGAAGATCGAGCGGGAGCAGACCTGCGATCAGGAGAGCGGAGTTTAGGGACACCGTGCGGTAAGCCTTGCACAGTTTGATAGCGAATCCCCTTTGGACTGTGCCCAGTTGTTTCTTTATGCCCAGTTTGTTAGCCGCGGGAGCCCAGGCGGCAGCTGCGTACAACATGATGGGTTCAACTGCTGCGACATAGATGGTTCTAATAACGTCTGGATTCAGACCCCAGCTAACCCGTGCCGTCCTGCTTAGCAGCTTATAAATCCCTACGGCCTTTTTGCATATGTTGCTGACGTGCTGGTTAAAAGTGAGCTTGCGATCAATGGTGAGTCCTAAGATTTTGATCTCGTTGGACATTCCAACGTCAATCCCGTCCATGCTCAGGCGTGGTTCGTCGAATTTCAGCTTTTTGGTTAGCACCATTGCACAAGTTTTGTGTGGTGCAAACCGCAGCTTGTTTGCGACGCCCCACGCGCGAACATGTTCCAGAACGGCGTTGGCCTGCCCTTCGATCTCCATCGCGGTCTCCCCATCGAACACAAGCACCACATCGTCAGCAAATGCATGACAATAATGATTCTGGCCGCTGATTTGTTTGAGTAGGGGATCTAGCAGCAGGTTCCAAAGTACAGGGCCTCCAATTGACCCTTGCACGCATCCCTTTTCCGTTTTAGTCTTGAACCGTTCTCCGGCGTACCTGACCTCCACTGTTCTGTCCTCGAGATAGCTGTCCATGACCCTTCTGAGATTCACTGGGCAGTCTTCTTCCGCAAGTCTAGTCCTGAGGGCCGGCCACCATGCACTATCGAAAGCGCCCTCAATATCCAAAGATATTACTGTGACTATTTTCTTTTGACTGAGTTTTGCACGAATATGTTTCACTAAAGTCACGAGGGCGTCTTCCGTGCTCCTCTGGGGCGTAAACCCAAACTGCCGAGGACTAAACCTTGGCAATAAGTGGAATCTCAGTCGGGCCACGAGCATCTTTTCATATATCTTGCCCAGAACAGGTAGAAGACCGATTGGCCTGTACGCCTTTGGAGTGGTATAGCTTTCTTTTCCTGGTTTTCTAAGGACGATTACCGTGGCTTCTTTCCAGACTTTGGGGAAGTAAGCCAGCGTCAGGCATTTGTTTAGGATAGCCAGGAAATACGCCGGGTCGATGGATACGGTTTTAGCACAGATGTCGGCGGTAAAGCCATCCTCTCCGGGTGCCTTTTTCGGATTGAATGATGTCACTGCTCGTTCCATCTCATGAAGCGTAAACGGAGGGTCATGTTTTTCATCATGTCCTGGTCCGTTTACGCTGTCCGCCTTTCTTCTTGTATTGCGGTGGGTTTCACTATCCTTCTCTTTTTCATCTTTGGTATAAAAGTTCTCTGCTAGAAGCTTTGCAGATTCTTTTGCACTTATGGTTTTGCCATCTTTTATAAGTGTTATTTCCTCTTCTCTTTTTGTTGCTCTCCCCACCACCCTGTAAATCCCCTCCCACATTCCTTCACGATCCTGTTTCCCACAGAACTCCTTCCAACTTTTTGTTATTGCGTCCCTAACTGCTAGCTCATACTCCTCCTTCTTTTTCAGGTACCGGCCTACGACGACATCCCTGCGGACCGGCGCTGCATTTCGGATCCTGCGCCTCATGGTGGAGACCTCCCTCTTCGTGTTGGCGAGCTGCTCCGACCACCACGGCATGGTAAGTATTTCTTTTTTCTTTTTAAACGGTATTACGGTATTGCATGTTAGTGTTATGGTTCTGGTATATTTCTCTATTTCTGCTTCCAAATCTGTCGTGTTTTGTATATTGTTAGCCTTTTCAACTGTATGATCGTTTTCCCGTTTCAATTGGGTCAGTTTGTCAGCAAACTGGCTCCAATTGGCCTTTTTTGTATTGTAAATTCGTGTTGTCCTTTCGATTTTTGTACCTTTAGATTTCTGTAGCTTTATTGTAAACATCATGCCGTTGTGGTCTGAGCTCGTCATTCCCTCTACTACTCTCCATTCGTCGATGAGGCCCAGGATTTCCTCAGAGCAGGCGGTAACGTCTACATGGCTGCAGTACCTTTTGCCTCCACGGATAGTGTCGAAGGTAGGAGTATTCCCTGTGTTAAGAATATGGAGGCCCATCCCCATCAGGCCCCCAGACATTAGCTCTCCTCTGTAGTCTTCCGTCCCGCTACCCCACCAGGTACTCTTTGCGTTTGCATCGCCTCCAATCACCAGCTTGCCCTGCTCAGATCTTGCAATTTTACATAGATGTTCAATGTATGGCTCTATGGGGGTATTTGGTTCAAAGTAGAATGAGACTAGGGTGAGGCTCCAAGCCCTCGTACAGATCCTAACCACCACGATGTTGTTTGTGGTTAGTTCTGGGCACTGCTCTACGTCAATTTCGTCAGTCAGCACGGCTATCGCCGCCTTTACAGTGCCCCCTTCTGTACTAGGGCTCTGGTATATCCTCACCCCTTTATAACCCCTCATCCTACCCTCCCGTCCCACGTATGGTTCCTGGATCAGGATCACCGCCGTTTTATTTTTACTTGCGTCTATGAGGGCTTCATTAGTGGCTAGCTGGCTTCGTTGCAGGTTTGCTTGCGCGAAATGGTATGGAACGTGTACTGTTTGGGTGCCCTCAGCAATATGCCACAGTGGATCTGGCTAGTTTATCCCATTTTAACCTCACTGGGCAATCCTCGCTGAAGGCGTTATGGTCAACTCTATTGTACTTGGCTCTGACGCAGTTTACACAGGTGGGTTTCAAGTTTGTCATCCTCTCCGTGCATTCCGCTCTAAGGTGGGGACCTCCACAGTGGCTACACAGATCCGCTGGTTCTTTACAGAAGCGCCTACCATGGCCGTAGCCGAGGCACCTTGTGCACTGAACCAGCGGAGACTGGTCCTCCACTTGTACCTGTTGGAGGTCAATGCGCAGACGCCCTTTTTCCGTGGCGCGGCTCCATATTTTTGGTGCTACGCTTAATATAAGGTGGCATGTGTGTGGGTTCCTTGTGTTTTTCCTATGTTTTATTATCACCCTATCCTCCTCAGCGTCGAGGTCGTGAAAAACCCCACGATTCTGATTTTTCAGGGCCCTCATGATATCATCATCTGTGTGTACCCTGAGGACGTCCCTGATAATCAGGAGCGGGTCCCTGTTCTTCACCTCCTCGACACTGAGGTAAGCGCTTTCCTCCTCTATCCTCTTCTTCGCTTTGTCTCTTTCTTCTTTATTCTCGAAGCCCATCACCACCTTCCTGTCCCTCGCTTTACGCACCCGCTCCACCTTCACCCATCCTTCTTTGGCGTCCAACACCTTCCTAACCTTCTCCAGAACCTCTTCTCCAGTCTCTATTTCGTTTTTGGAGGTGACCACCACAGAGTGCAGGGCACTGATCCTTGGTATCGGTTTTCCAGTTCCAATGACCGCGCCCGCATACGTGGCAGCCCCCTCCCTAGGTTCTTTTAGGAGGTCTAGGCTGTTTTTTAGTTCCTCCATTATCGCAGTGTTTTCTCTCAGCAGTTTGGAGTTTTCCTCCAACTGCTGAGATAGGTTTGGTTCGTAGCTAGGTGTGGTTTGGACAGTTATCGCGGAGGCCGGTGCCCCTCCAGCTTTCGCACTTTTGGTCTTGGCTAATTCTGTTTCGGCTTCCTTGATCAGCTGAAAAAGGCGCTCAACCGCAGCTGTAATATCAGTTTTTAAGTCCGATTTTAAGTTGCGCGAGCTGGAGAGGCACATTTTTGCCTTGTTTAGGCACTGTCTCGCCTCATCTAACCTGGTCTTGTTCGCGATCTTTTTCGGGGGTGTTTTTGGCTCCTCGGTGGAGCGCGCAGAGGCAGGGCCCTGTGTTGGTCTACTTTTGGGAGGGTCGGCTTTTCCGGATTCCCATTCCCCCACGCTTCTCCGGACACTAAGTGTTTTGGTGACATTTAGTGGAGATTTTTCTTGATGATCTCTGGGGCTTATAGAAGTGCGGCCCTCCTGTACGCCAGCATTTTTGGAGGGTGTGCGAAACATTTTTATGTAGTTAGATAGTAAGTAGGTAGATCAAGTCTGTAGTGTGAATTCAGTCAAAAGACTGGGTCAATTTAGATAGAGAATACTCTAATGTCCTATAACAAATGTGTGGTTCAATAAAACCTAGCACGTCATAAACTTGAATAGTGTCGATATGTCCAAAAAGACAAGTATATAACAAATAAAAAGGTACAATAAGCAATTTTTCTATTAATTGTTTTTATTTGTTGTAATTCTCAGCTGAGAGTTCGTGGGAGCAGCTAATCAATAAATCAGACGCGTCCCGTCGTCCTTAATACTGTAATACTGCGGAGTATATTTTAAACTACTCTAGATTTAGATTTACGGAACTTAAGAGTAAGAGTAGTCTTATATTAATAAAGTACAGTTTTGTGTACTTATGGGTGTCAATTTATACGTCAAAATAAAATATTAACAACTTCATCCCTTTCCGATACTTCCCGTCGTCCTAAACGTACTCCGCACCTGATTCGATCAACAAAACCACGCTAACGTGTTTTTCAATTTTTCCTGTATACGTGACCTTGACCGAATCCAGGTACGTAAGTAAACCCTAAAGGGTGGGTGGCCGGTCTTTTTTTCGCTTTTTCGCGTCGCAAATGGCGCGGGCCGATGCGGGATGGTGATATTTGGCGAAATGGAAGCTTTTTTCGCGAAAATCGGGTTAAATTTGGACAA
>DWQC01000003.1:0-12607 GCA_018252455.1 Pythonides amaryllis
CCTGCAGCCACACACATCCAATGAACCCGCTCCAAATACAGTCCACTTAGTTCAACCGCTACGCCGCCGCCGTTCCATAAAGTGGTCCTAGCGATCCGAATTCTTCCGCTGTCCTATACCGCTGTCCTTCCGCTATCCTATTTGACCTTGACATATAGGCCTACGCTGTCTTATTAGTCCTATATCCATAATCGAATAGGGTAATTCGCCGTTTCTTTCCGCTGTCTTTTAAGGGTAACCTTAACTTTAAATAAATCATGACCTCCAGAAAAACCGCAAAGGAGGTCGATGAAGGCTCCTTATATAAGGATGCCAGTGATTCTGAACAAGATATACAATTAATATTGTTAGAATCTAAACGCAACGCTTTGTTCTCGCGTATTCAGGAAATTCACGATAGGGCAAAAATTGTTCATATTAGTGAAGAAAACAAAGATAGGTTTTTAAATTCTATAGAAACAATTAATGATTTAAGGTCTGAATTTATAAGTACTTTAGATGCATTTAATAACGCTTTATTGAGAAGCAATCCTAAAGCGCTTCCTAACTACCAGGCATACTCATCGTTTGAGGACTTATTTTGCTACATAAAACGGATTGCTACTCAGTTAAATACTCATAACGCCGTAAATAATAATAATTCTTCCACGCCGCTTAGAAAACCTATCCTACCTCCGATTGAACTCATTTCATTCGACGGAGACATTAAAAAATGGCCGCTATTTTACGCAAGTTTTAAGTCTAACGTACACGATAATAATTCGTTAACTGACGACGAGAAACTTTATTATTTAATTGGAAAGCTGTCTTCCAAAGTACAAAGTACATTCTCAGGCATTTCGCCCTGTGGTGAAAACTACCACTTAATTTTAAAGTCCTTAACAAATCGCTATAAGGACATTCGCTGTCTCGCTTCTTCATATATGGATCAAATATTAAACGCAAAATTAAATGGTCCCGCTTCCGCAGTTAACTATGAATCTTTTATAGATAGAATCATAACCGCCGCAAACGCATTAAAAAACTTAAAATTAGATAACTTAGCTGATTTTATGTTATTTTATATTTCTATCAAAAAACTAGACACTGATACGATCCGCGCCTTTGAAAATAGTTTAACTAATAATAATTTACCTACGTTCAGTGATCTATCCGCCTTTGTGCGTAAACAACACAAGGTATTTATGCACTCATCCGCTACGATCTGTAACCCGCGCGCCGTAGGCTCAGTAGTTAATTTGAAATCGCATAGAAAATCAGTCGCTCCGCAGTTGCATTCTTACGTTACTTCTACAGTTTCGATAAAATGTTTGTGTGACAATATGCTCCACGATCATTTATATAGGTGTCCGCAGTTTCATTCTTTATCGCCTTCCGCACGCTTTAAATACGTAAAAGAAAATAATGCATGCGTAAACTGTTTAAGTAACAAACATAAAATTTTAAATTGTAAATCAACTATTACTTGTCGTATTTGCAACAAAAGACATCATTCGCTATTGCATCTTGAAAATAAATCGGTTTCTCCCCCGCCGTCGCGCCCCGCTCCGCCTGCCACAGCGCAGCCTGCTGTTACGCTCACACCGATATCACCTCCGTCCGCTATCTATCACAACGCCGATGCATTAGTGTGCGCATCATCAGTCCGTACGCAATGTCAAAATGGGATGGTTACACCTAAACTCGAATGCGCTACGCCGTCCGTAGTATTATTAGCTACCGCTCAAGTTATAACCTACGATAGGCATGGAAATAAACAATCAGTGCGATGTTTATTAGACAGTGCGTCACAAAGTAATTTTATTACGGAAGAATGTTGTAGACGTTTAGGTATAATAGATTATCAAAATTCCCGATTTACGGTCAGAGGTATCGGTGGTTCTGAGAAACCTATTAAAGGTTGTACAGATATTAAAATTTATTCGCGTTTTAATCCCGCTGTTTCTTATAATTTTTCCACGCTCGTTATAGACAATATAACAGATAATTTACCTACGGTACCTGTAGACATATCTATGATGTCACATTTAAATTCAATCCCGCTTGCAGATGAAAATTATTATAATCCCGCGCCAGTTGATATTTTGATAGGAGCCGCTTTATTTCCGCACTTGCTTTTACCGGGTAAGGTAATAGGCAAGAATTCGCCGTCCGCTATTAATACAGTGTTAGGTTATGTAATAGTGGGTTCGATTCCTGCGTTACACCCCTATCCCTGGCAAACAACATTGTGTTGTACCAGTGTCCCGCAGTCTATAGACACTATTTTTAAGAGATTCTGTGAACTTGAAGAAGTCTCAGATCTTTCCGCAGTTTCCGCTAAAAATAAAAATGATCTTCAATGTGAAGATTACTTCCGCACTACCACTGTACGTGATAAGAGTGGTAGGTATATTGTTTCGCTACCGTTTAAGGACGCCCCAAGTAAATTAGGTGACTCATACACCGCCGCTAAAAAACGTTTTCTCTGTTTAGAAAATAAATTGCAGTCGTTACCGAACTTACGTGCATCGTACGATGACGTCATTCGCGAGTACTTAGACAAGCAGTATTTATTTCTCGTATCGGACGATGACAGATGTCATCCTACTTATTATATACCGCATCACGGGATAGTTCGGAATGATAAAACAACTACGAAACTTCGTGTAGTTTTAGACGCAAGCTGTAAGTCTAGTACAGACTTATCTTTAAATGATTTAATGTATTCTGGCCCTAATTTACAAGGAGACTTATTCTCAATTATTTTAAATTTTCGCTTATTCGCTGTCGCTCTTTCCGCTGATTGTCGTCAGATGTATTTACAAATAGGTATAAGAGAACCTGATCGCCGTTTTCAACGTATCTTATACAGATTTAATCCGCTTCACGCTTTACAAGTCTATGAATTTTCTCGAGTATGTTTCGGTATGAAGGCTAGTCCTTACCTAGCTCTTCGTGTAGTCCAGCAGCTCGTCATAGACGAAGGGGATAGATTCCCTGCCGCCGCAGAAATTATTTCTAAATCGCTTTATATGGATGACTTAGTGTTTAGCGTTATAAATGAACCGCAAGCCATTGAGGCAAGTCAACAACTTATTCACTTATTTAAAGCTGGTGGTTTCGACCTAGTAAAGTGGATAAGCAGTTCGCAGTCAGTTCTAAATACTATTCCCGCCTCCCACAGGTCCCTTTCGGACATTGAGTTCGACAAATCCGTTCAGCAAAAAATCCTAGGTTTGCATTGGGATCAATCTAGTGATTGTTTATATTTTAAAGTTAGCGTGCCTAATGAAGGGTGCACCAAACGCACTATATTATCCACAATAGCAAGGCTGTGGGATATTATAGGTTTCGTAGCACCGGTCATACTTTATGCCAAGCTTCTTATTAAGGAACTTTGGACTTTGAAATGTGATTGGGATGACATTCCGCCTCGACATATTGCGGTCACCTGGAATAGGTTCTGCGCTGAGCTCCCCGCACTGAACGAGATTCGAATACCGCGCCACCTGGGGGTCTCTGAGGGTTGCATAGCCACACTAGTGGGCTTCGCTGACGCGAGTGAACGTGCTTACGGTGGAGTAGTGTACTTACATATTACCAACCATGGCAATACCTCCGTTCAACTCGTTTGCGCTAAATCTAAAGTATCGCCGCTAAAAATTCTTACAGTCGCACGCCTTGAGCTTTGCGCTGCACTATTGTTATCCAAATTAATCCGCCTAGTTTTCGATAATTATAATTCCCGCTACAAAATTGATAATATATACGCATTTAGTGATTCCAAGGTAGTTTTATGTTGGATTACTGGCGCTCCACATCGCTGGCACACTTTTGTCGCCAATAGGGTTACAAAAATAATTGAAAATGTGCCCGCTAGTAATTTTTATCATATCGCAGGTATAGAAAATCCCGCAGATTGCCTCTCTCGAGGACTTTCTCCCGCTAAATTAATCGATCATCCGCTGTGGTTCCACGGTCCGTCGTGGATGAGTAGCCATCCTTCAGAGTGGCCAATAAATAAATCTGATAATATTAACTTAAATGATATACCGGAACAAAAATTAATTGTTCATGTATCTACCGCAGTTAATAATTCTACCGCCGTTAATAATGAAAATATTTTATATTCGCTGTCGAAACGCTTCTCATCATATTCAAAATTATTACGAGTAATCGTTTATATTTATCGCTTCTTAAAAATACTCCCGCGGACTAGTAACAGCTCCGTAGTTACTAGTTCTGATAACAATTTCGCTGAAATGAAATTAATCCGCGTCCTTCAGAATATTTATTTTTCTGAAGATATAAATAAATTACATAAAAATGAAATTTGTTCACCCGCATTAAATAAATTAAAACCATTTTTAGATGAACATGGTCTTATCCGCGTTGGTGGTCGTTTGTCAAAATCTTTAGAAAGCTACGCATATAAACATCCTTACGTGCTACCACGCAGTGATCACATTATCGATCTTCTTATCGATATGTATCATAGAAAATATCTACACGCAGGACCGGAGTTGTTGATGTCACTCCTGCGACAGCACTACTGGATACTCGCCGCTCGCAGAATAATTCGGTTACGCATAAATAAGTGCAACACTTGTTTCCGTACCCGTCCGCGCCCGACATTTCCGATCATGGCTGACCTGCCAAGCCAACGTGTCACTCAAATGGATAAGCCATTTTCACATACCGGCTGTGATTACGCTGGTCCGCTTCTTTATACCCCGCACCGCTCACGTGGAGTCAAAGGTCGTAAGGCTTGGCTCTGCATATTTTCATGTCTCACAACTCGGGCAATTCATTTAGAATTAGCAACCGATTTGAGTACCGCTGCTTTTCTCGCCGCTTTTAAAAGATTTCTTTCGCGTCGCGGTCCAGTACAATACATGTATTCGGACCACGGTACAAATTTTGTGGGTGCTCGTTCATATTTGCGAGACCTATACAAATTCCTAGACGAGTTACGGCCAAACCTTGAGGCTGAACTCGTTGAAAACCGCATCGAGTGGAGATTCGTACCCCCCTCGACCCCGCATTTCGGTGGATGCTGGGAAAGCATGGTGAAAGTTGTCAAGACACACCTTTTCAGAGTCATAGGGCAACAGATATTATCTTACGAAGAATTTATAACTGTTTTAACGCAAATCGAAGCGCTTATAAATTCTCGTCCGCTCACAGTTTTAAGCAGCGACCCCGCTGAGCCCGCCGCTCTAACACCCGCTCACTTTCTCAACACTGCCCCGCTGTCTTCGCTACCTTCGTCAGAAGTAGAATCTACTTCGGTCAGTCTACTTCAGAGGCATACTCTGTTAGATCAGATGGTTCAATCCTTTTGGAAACGCTGGCGCTTAGAATACTTGCACCAGTTGCAGTCTCGTTCCAAATGGACAACGCAGTCAGTCCCTATTAAAGTTGGCACCGTAGTTTTGCTAATATTAAACAACTTACCGCCTCTTTCATGGCCACTAGGTGTCGTGGAAGAAGTACACCCGTCTAAGGATGGAACCGTCCGCGTTGTAACTATAAGAACATCTAAGGGTAGCTTCGTACGGCCGGTAGTTAGGCTATGCCCTTTGCCTAGCCAATAGTTATTAATATTCGCTTCCGCAGTTCTAGTTTTAGTTTAGTATTATCGCAGTTTAGTTTAGTTTGCTTTACCGCAGTTTATATCCGCTCCGCAGTTTTTTTGTATTATACCCGCAGTTTTAATATTAAATCCGCAGTTTATATCCGCTCCGCAGTTTATATTATACCCGCAATTTTATATCCGCAGTTTTTATAACAAATCCGCAGTTTTTATATTACATCCGCAATTGTTTCTAATTCATCCGCAGTAAATTATATACTCCACACTTATTTCCGCGTATTCCGCAGATATCCGCGTACTTTTAATTCCTTTTAAAGGTACCCTTTAAAGCCGGGGGAAATGTTACCGCCGCTTTCTTATATTTCGCAAATGTAGGTAGTTGGAAATCCTTCTTCCTCCCTCGGCCCATCCCGCTGTACGCACCGCCATATTAGTCGCTATCTAGTGTTCGCCACCGCCGCACTGTCGCTTTCTACCGCTCGTCACCGCCGCATCACCAAGGCGAGCAGTTGCATTGAGCAACCCAGTGACTCCTAAAGACCGCTGTGTTATACGAAGAGAGTGTTGTGGACAGGACAATTAACCGCTTATAACCCCAGAACCGCAGTATATACGCCCGCGTGTGACAAGTGCAAAGAAGACGCCGTGATCCACGTGGCCGTCCCGCCGATCGCCGTGCGTTCCCGACAAAGGTAGGTGCGTGCGATCCTTTTATTCCTGCAGCCACACACATCCAATGAACCCGCTCCAAATACAGTCCACTTAGTTCAACCGCTACGCCGCCGCCGTTCCAAATTGTAAAAAAATATGACAAGTTTATGTGTACACAAATTGTTAAATAAATAAAAAATAACAATAAGCAATCATGTGTCAAGTGTCAATAAGTAAACATACTTACTCAGCTGATCCACGAAATTAACTCCGCTAAATAGGAATTAAGTGCTTAATGGTGCAATAAAATAGTGATACACTTAACATAACCTCCTTGGAAGACAGTAAGATAAACAGTTTCAATATATCACTGTAGAAATAAACAATATAAACACAATATTCATAACGCTTAGTGACAAAGAGATAAATTTATAGTGACAGTTAATATTTAAACTCCACCAATAATATATCAACAATTAAGCGATTATCACTATTTGATAAATAACTGTGCACTAAACTGAAAAATAACATCTGATTGGTCATAGATAACTGGAAATAGCACCTTGACTTGTCAAACTGACACAGATTATTAACTATCAACCGTTCGGAAATCACCTACGTACTACTATTTATTATCAACTTAAAACATGGCAACTACATCGAAAAATAAAAATATAAATTGCGTATTATGCGAAAAAAAGATACGGACGCAAAATTATCTGAAATGTTTTAATTGCATGCAAATATATGATTTACAATGTGGAAAATTAACAATAAAAAAATTTAATTTAATGACGAAACAAAAACGTACAAATTGGATCTGTATAAAATGCGCGGATACAAATGATACTATACGAAGTTTTGATTATGATACGGATAACGAAAATATGACTCAGAAGAAAATTCTCATTAGAAATAAAATGAAATCTGTCGAAAATATTTCTTTATTGCCCGATGATAATGAAATACACAGTTCCACACTAATTAGCGACTCACCAAAAAGCTTACCAAATATATCAATTACCAAATATATAAATTCTCAGATATCTGAAATGCGAGAACAAATAGATAAGCTTCAAATAGAAGTAGCTAGTGCGCATAATGAGATTGATCGATTAACTTTGGAAAATATTAATCTTAGGAAGAACATGGAAGGGTATGAAAGAAAAATAAAAATTTACAATGAAATCATAACTGACAATACACCAAGAAAAAATACACCTACAAGAATAGCAAAGAAAATAAAACTAAATTACCATGAAAATATTGAAGCGCGGAGAAATTTAAATTTGGCACAAAAAAAGACAGATAATGAAGAGACTAATATTAACACAAGAGAAAAAAAAGGACAGACGGAGAAAAAAGAAATAAAAAAAAATGATAATGAAATTAAGGACTTGACAGAGAAAAGCAAAATAGCAAAAAGTGAGAACTCTAAAAATAAGATTTTAATACTTAGCGATGAACAAGGAAATGGAATATCAAAACTGTTTCAAGACCAAAAAAAAGAAATAATCTTAGGCAACTATGAAGTGACATCATTCAGGAAACCATTTGCAAAAACGGATCGTGTATTAAAATCCTGTTACAAACTCTTAGAAGAGCTTGGTTCAGATGATTATTTAATATTATTCATAGGTTCTAATGATGAAGATCCAATCAAGATACAGGGTGAACTATATTCTGCATTAAAACATTTACACTCCACGAATATAATATTAATTAATACTATATATAATCGTTATCTCAATGTGCATAAACTAAATAATTGTCTAAAAATACTCGCAAAGAAGTTTACCAACTGTACATTTTTAGAAACGCATTTTTTTGAAAGTGCAGGTCGAATGAACAATATGATATGTAGAAAAATTATACACTGTATTAATATTATTAATTATGAAAGGAAATTTATAACTAAGCCAACTAAATTTGAAAAGAATCTTAAAGTACGCAGTGAACAGGGACAGTATAATAACCAAAAAAAAGGAACAATTCCATACTATTTTAGTAAAATGGAACTTAATAAAAAAAACATTACCACTGCGGAAAAGCAGAAAGATAAAACAATTTTAAAAGGAACCATTCCATACTACTTTGCAAAGTTAAATAAAAAAGAAGATAATTTTTTTCGTTAAACCAGAAAGTCATTATATAGTTTTACATCAAAACATAGCGGGGCTATTAAATAAAATGGACGAACTTAGCGTTACACTTAATATACTACATGAGAAAAAATATAGAATAGATATGATATGCATTTCAGAAACATTTATAAAAGCAGGTGATGAGAGATATGTTAACTTAAAAGGATATAAGATTGCTAACTATTTTTCGAGATTAGAACAAAAACGAGGTGGTGTTTGCATATTGTTAAAAAATTGTATTGATCATGAAGAATTGCAATGTATAAAACACCTACCAGTGGAAAGACAGTTTGAAGTATGTGGTATTAAGATTCCAAAGATAAAACTACTACTGGTATGCGTATATAGGACGCCAGATTCAAACTATATCATTTTTCTTGAAAAAATACATGAACTACTAGAAATTTTGACGAAATATAATAACTATGATATAATTATATGTGGTGACTATAATATTGACTTCTTAAAAAATAATAAACAAAATATTGACCTGCAAAATATTCTAATAAACTTTGACATACATGTTTGTATACATAAACCTACACGACAAAATACATGTATTGATAATATATTAACTAATATTAAAGAATGTAAAGGAGAAATACATGAAACAACCCTATCTGACCATAACACAGCTCAAATACTAAAAGTCATGAATAAAGCCATTGAAACAGAGAACAAGCAAAAATTCATCTTTAAGAGAGACTTTTGCGTGGAAAATACTAATAAATTTATTGAGTACACAAAACAGTTAAGTTTCCGGGAAGTATACGAGAAATCAGATGCTAATGAAGCTTTTAACGTGTTTCATGAAAATTATTGTTTACTATTTAATTTGTGTTTTCCTATAATAAAAGTAAAATTATTTAAAAAAACACATAAATGTAAATGGATTACGAAAGGATTAAAAGTAAGCTGTAGGACTAAAAGACTCCTAAGGTATAAATATTACAAAACTGGAGATGACGTCATTAAAAAAAAAATACACAGAATATACAAAACTCCTAAAGAAATGTTTATATATGTCACAGAAAAAACTTAATAATAAGTACATAGAAAAATCGGATAATAAAGGAAAGGCCACATGGAATCTTATTAATGACAAGTTGGGGAAAAAAAAGAATAATCGGAATTTAGACTATATCTATTACAAGGGAAAACAAATTACATCTGGGAAACAAATTGCTGAAAGTTTTAACAATTATTTTATAAACAGTACTTCTCAAAATAAAAAAAATGTTGCGGAAAACAAAAATATCTACATCAAAAGTATACAAAACTCTATTTATCTTAAACCTACTAGTGCGGAGGAAGTATATAAAATAATTATGGCTCTAAAAAATACTAAAGCTGTAGGAGAGGACCAGATCACAACGAGTATTATAAAACTAACGGCGAAAAGAATTATGGATGTGCTAGTGTACCTCATAAACTTATCTTTAGAACAGGGAACTTATCCCACTGAACTAAAAAAATCAATAATTAAGCCTATATATAAAAAGGGCAAAATGGAGGATCCTGATAACTACAGGCCAATTACTCTAGTATCTATATTTGCAAAAATTTTTGACAAAGTGATGTGTGACAGACTAGTCAACTTCCTCGAAGCAAGTCACGTCATTCGTCCAGAGCAGTACGGTTTTAGAAAAGGTAAAACTACTAGTCATGCAATATTCGATTTAGTAAGTACCATAATGGATGCCCTAAGGAACAAAGAAATGCCGGTCATATTATTTCTAGATATGAGCAAGGCCTTTGACCATGTAAACCAAGACATATTGTTACATATACTAGAAAAATATGGAATCAGAGGACCTGCTCTAAATTGGTTTCAAAGTTACCTAAAAAACAGACTACAAAAAACTGAAATTAGCAGAACATGCCCGGACAGCAATGCAATACTTAATATCAGCTCTACATGTCAAACAAAAAACACAGGAGTTCCTCAGGGAAGTGTACTGGGCCCAATTTTATTCATTCTATATATAAATGAATTGCCTATGAGTTTGAAACACAAGTCAATAATGTACGCTGATGATATAACAATTATAATGAGGAATAATGAAAACAAGATAGAAAAAGATGCAGGTGACACTTTGAACTGTATAGCTGAATGGCTCCAAAGAATGAATCTCAAAATCAATCTATCCAAAACAAAATATATGAAAATATGTACCTATAATAATAAGAAATGTAATAATTTAAAAATAACATGTAATAATGAAAAAATAGATGAAGTTAATAGTTTTAAATTCTTAGGAGTAATTTTAGATCGCTTCTGTAACTGGAAACTACAAATAGACGATGTGTGTAAGAGTATAAATAAATTTATCTTTGCGTTAAAAAGATTACGCCATATAACATCTACTGAAACAGCGCTATTAGTATACCACAGCTATATATGCTCAAAAATAAGATATGGATTAATAGTATGGGGAAATTCCTGTGATATTCAAAAGGTATTCCTAGCACAAAAAAAATGTATACGGGCTATATATTCTATGAAGTTTACGGACTCATGTCGCCCTATCTTTATAAAAAATAAAATACTAACTGTTCCATCATTATACATATTTGAAATTGCAAAATTTGTTAGAAGAAATATGGGATTATTTGAACAAAACATCACAGTACAAAACAAAAGAAGAACAGATAAACCACTTAACAGACCTATCACCAAATTATCAGTAGAAAAGAAGAATTGTGTTAATATGGCATATAGAATATTCAACAAAATACCGACTGAAATTATAATGTGTACCAATATAAATGGCTTTGAAAAATTATTAAAAGAATGGTTATATAGAGAATGTTTTTACTCAGTCAATGAATTTCTTACTGAAAACCATAATAAATTATGATGACTAATATTCAATATAATACAACAATAATTACTTATGACATATATCTTGAAACTGTATAAATATAATATTATTTAATGTGACAATTTAATGATTTATTTTAAAGTTAATTTTAATAATTTAATTTCATAATTTAATTTAATGCAAATTTGCACAGCACCCTGTGGTTAAAATGGACTAATATTCAATATAATAAAATAATAATTACTTATGACATATATCCTGAAATTGTATAAATATAATATTATTTAATGTGACAATTTAATGATTTATTTTAATGTTAATTTCAATAATTTAATTTCATAATTTAATTTATTCTTATAATTTGATTTAATGTAAATTTGCACACCACCCTGTGGTAAAAATTGAGGATTATTTGAAAATTTTGTACCGCCTCTATTGTAGCCAATTTTAATGCAAATAAAGATTATTATTATTATTATTATTATTACCAAATAGGTTCATTATCGAGATATTTCATATTTTCGGTATTGTTCAAAAAATCCCGATTTAACTACAAAAAATTCAATAAATAAAAAACTGGTAGTTTGAATTAAGTTCTTTAAATTTTTATCAGTTGCTAATACATCAACAAACATTTATTAATACTAATACTGGCACAAATACCAAACATTTTAAAATAGCAAGTGAATTCGTATCAAATTTTCTTTTGATTTACTGATTTGGTCAGTAGAAAACTGGATTTATTTTGAAAAATCAACAATATATTAATCTTGCAAACTATTGGAAAAACTTCCTTGTTTTATTAGCTATCCAAAAACATTAAATTATTTACAAAATTCTCAGAAAAAAATGAATAACATGATGAAATGTAAAATGTTAAGAAAAAATGGAAATTTCAAAATAGTCTTTTATCAATCAATTTTGCAACGTGTTTTACAAATCTTGTTCTAAATGACCTCCTCTACGGTGAATACATGCCCGCTCATGCTTCCTTATCTCTGTTACTATCAGTCTTGAAGTGAAAGAGCGTCGTATTTCTTCAGCCGCTTCGATTATTTTTTCTCACAGGATGTCGATACACGGAATTGGCGTTGCATAAACAAGGGACTTCATGTGGCCCCACACGTAAAAATCAACCGGTGTCATGTTGGAACGCCGTTCAAGCTGTGGAATTGGACCCCTCCTGCCAATCCAACGCCTTGGGAACGAGGTATCCAGCCACTGCCGATAGACGGAATTGGCGCTGTATAAACAAGAGATTATACAGCGCCTCCAAGTATTCCAACACGATAATTGTCCAGCACATTATCAAATTCCTGTCCGGCAGTTATTGAGTACCGAGTTGTACCAAGAGGAATACGTCGAATTACAAGTCACCCTGTATGTTTTTTATGTGTGTTCGGGGATTT
>DWQC01000004.1:0-12141 GCA_018252455.1 Pythonides amaryllis
AATTTGAAACCCGGAATGATTATTTACCCATAATTCACTTGACTTGATAAAGAAAACTTTCTTAAGAAAATCTTCAAGCACTTGGCCAGTATGGTAGACAATATTTATATAAAGCTTATTTCGTCTATGAAAATAACCATGAACAAAGATAAAATAGTACTGATTGATCAATATCAATCTTTCTCCATTGGGTCATAAGCTAAGGTAGTAATTGGATGTACATTTGAAATGCCATGATAAAGATGTACAAAAAGTTTGTGTCATTTTTATGCGCATTCACCAAAATGAATCCTAAGAACCGAAGACTTTAGACAAAGACTGTTATTCAAATATGAGTTACCGGCATTCACTGTAATATATCTTTCAGTCTTAACCTCCAGGCTAGGCAGAGCAAACATGGTTGCTATACAGCTGAAATCTTGCAAGAAAGCTGTAGCTCAAGTTGGAATTACTTAGAACATGCCTTTTGTTTGTGTTGTAGGCATGATTAATAACGCATTGCGTGTACCGAAGGAAGCCATCTTGCAACATTGCGGAAGGATACGTCACACACAAATATTGGGTATGGAAAAATTATATCAGGTTAGAGTTTTGATGTGTTGTTCTTAAGTTTATTATTTATATATTAAGTTTATATTTTATTTATTTTATTTTTTTTTTTTTTTTTGTTTTTGTTTTTTTTTTGCTTTATTTTTGTTTTATTGCTATATAACACAGGGAAAATGAGTTACAACATCGGCGCTTTCTCTCTTTTCGTTTACATTTTCTTTTGCCTTAAATCTAAAGTTTCTTATGACTATCTTACATTTATTATATTCAGTTTACAGTTTACAGGTTACAGTTTTTCTTAACTACTATTGTCTATGTCTACATTGTTGCTTATGTCTATTTTACTAATCTATGCTTAAACTATATTGCCATGAATATTGTTAAACATAATTGCTTAAACTACTTGTTTCTATTTATTACACTTTTCACAACGTTTTTACAATAGTCTATGAACTTATCTCTATATTTGCTTACTATTATCTCCTTGATTGTCTCCCTATCTATCCTGAAACCTATTTCCTGTTCCGTATCATGCCGCACTCGACCGTTCATCGGGCATTCCGTCAGAACGTGTATGACTGTCTCTTCCTGCCCAGGATCACAGACGCACGATGGGCTCCCCTTGCACCTAAATCTATATAAGTATTCGGAGAACCCACCGTGCCCCGTCATTGTTTGTGTTAAGACGCTATCAATTTGGATCTTCCTCGTGATATAGTGAGCCACTCCAATATTGGGCAGGAAGACTTTGGTGACCGACGCCGTGTCTCCGCTAGTATACCTGTTGTTCCATTCGTCAAGCGTTGCCATACGGATACTACGCTTGACGAATGAGACCGGGCATAGGTCATACTCTGGTCTCACTTTGGAACCCACAGCTGCCTCCTTGGCTAGCTGGTCCGCCCTTTCGTTTCCCTCCAACCCTGCGTGTGCTTTTATCCAGAACAAGCGCACAGTCTTGTTCTGGAGAGACAAACTTTTAATGTTTTCTCGGGCTTCTATGGCTAAGGGGTGGAGGGAATCCGGGTTGGTAATCGTTTGTATGGCTGCCATGGAGTCACTGTAGATTCCAAACGTGGACGCTCTGCTTTTGGGGATCTCCCTTGTGGCTCGACATATAGCATAGAGTTCAGCCTGGTACACTGTGCAGCAATTTGATAGGGCGAGCTTTTGGGTTTTGATTTCGGCCACGCTGTTCCACCAAGAAAGCGCAGCCCCAATCTTGCCCTCAATCCCGCTCCCATCTGTGAAGATGCGTACCTCAAAATTGCTGTTGGACTGCAATTGTTGACTGTCCTCCAGCCTGTCGAACCCAAGTTTGATCCTCTCGGCTGGATGCGGTTGTGATAAGACAGACGCGGGTCGTTCGATTTCCCTGCCCTTCAGCTCCGGTACGGGCTCTCCCCTTTTTGCAGCGTACAGTGCAGCTGCTTCTCGCACCCGCAGGTCTAGGGGCAAGATTCCGGCCAGCACCAGAGCCGAGTTCAGGGAAACGGTGCGGTGGGCTTTAGTGATAGTTTGGGCTATCCCACGTTGTAGAGACGCCAGCTTTTTCCGCGTGCCAATTTTTTCCGCTGCCGGCGCCCATACGCTCGATGCGTAGAGGACTATAGGCTCCACAGTGGCTCTATAGATTATTTTTATTATTTCTGGGTGAAGGCCCCAGCTGGCTTTTGCTGCTCTGGATAGCTGCTTGTGGACCCCTATGGCTTTCCTGCAGACGTTCGAGACGTGTGCATTAAATGTCAGCTTATCGTCGATTGTGACGCCTAAAAGCTTCATCTCCTTAGCCGCCGTGATGTCGATTCCGCCCATGTGCAGACGCGGAGTGTCGTATTTTAGCTTCTTGGTAATCGTGATGCTATTGGTTTTGTGTGGAGCGAACTTGAGCTTGTTTCTGGCACCCCACGCCTGCACACGCGCGAGAGCGTCACCAGCGCGATTTTCTATTTCTAAAGCTGTGGCTCCATCAAATGCCAATACGACATCATCTGCGAACGCGGTTAGGTTAGGTTAGGTTAGGTTTTTTTTTTTTTTTTTATAAATCTGATTCCTCTGGATCTAATCAGAGACCATTTTTACTTTACCCTTTCATTCCAGTTCTCGCAATTACGCCGCTCGCACTTTCATTCAGCATACTTTATCTTTCTCACATTCTACCTTTCACGCTTTTATGGGGGACACACCCATCTACCTACATTTTAATCTATCCTATTCTATCTCTTTATTTTCTTTATTCTATTGGGAAGGTATTTCAATAAGACACACAATAAAACACAAAACCAAGCCATCACAAGTCATCCTCATTTCATTTTTCTTTTCTTTTTCATTTATATTTCTATTACATATTACTATACTATATTATATATACTACTTAACTATTACATTTTTATTCTATTCTAATTTTACAATTTCATCTAGGTACTTTTGCTATTTCTAATACTACATACTAAAATACAAATACTGGACTTATATATTTTTATAATATATATTCCATATTCTACTTTATATACTATGTCTTATTTTTACTAATGGTCTTTTCTCCCACGTATTTACAAAATTTTACAACTTTTTCTCTGCTCTTTTTGTTGCTTATTATGTCCCAAAGAGAGTCCGCAGTTATGCTCCTGTTTAGGCCCTGTTCCAGGTCGTTCCTTTCTTTCCCGTACACAGGGCATTGCAGGAGAAGGTGGGGTACTGACTCTTCCATCGCTGGGTCACAGATGCACGACGGGTTCCCTTTACACTTGAATCGGTGCAAGTATTCCGAGAACCCGCCGTGCCCCGTGAACAACTGGGTCATCAGGTATGTCGGTTCCATGGTCCTGATGATCCTGTACGCGTCCTTTGCGTCCGGGAAGAACAATTTAGTGACCGCTGCCGTTTCACCCGACTTGTACTCCCACCTTTGGTTTTTCTCGTTTTTCACTACCACGCGGTTTTCACTGTTTGGTAAATAATTTGGAAACTACAAACCCAAAAAATCCAAAAATCCGCGTGGAGGTGTAGGGACACGAGGCGGACACTTTACACTACATAGATCAGTATGTTGCCGCGATAAAATTTGCGCCGCACGGCAAAAACTGGTTTTTAACCTTAAAACCACGTGTTTCTTGGAGTTTTTCACCTATAAATTTTCCAAATTTTCTCAAATTGACTTGGCGATTTCACTTCTGGGTTCCACTCGCGATTCCGCTTCTTTTGGTGTATAGCACCCTTGGTTTTGCGAACTTTTTACTACTTTGGCGATTTTTTAAGTACGGAGCGCTTGCGTTTTGCTGCCTCTTTGGTCGCGGATCAGGCGAGACTGGGTTAGGTTAGGTTTTTTTTCTTTACGGTCTGCCTCCGACGTGGTCGAAGCCTATTGCTACAAGTCTCTTTCATTCCTATTCTCGCTACTTTTCACACTTCCATACTACATACTTCACAATCATTCATCCGCTTTTGTTCTTTTCAGTGTTTGGGTTTTCCACACAATATCTATCTATCTAATCTAATCTATCTAATTATTTATTTATTTTTATGTCTAATACACAGGATAGTATAGGGTTTTCTTTTATTTTTCTTTTCAAAACGCGATTTTTGTTTTTCTTATTCTAATTATTCTAATACATTTTTCTTATTCTAAGGTTGGAATTACACTGTTTCTATTACTTTTTAGACTATTTTATGTTAATATACTTAACCTATATATATCCACAATATAATGGTAAGATATTTATTGCTTATTCTACTTATTCTTACAATTTACTTTTCTTACGATTAACTTACAGTATTCCATAAAATCTTTTCTATTTCTGCTATTCATAATTTCTGGTATGTTTTCTATCGTTACTCTAATATCAATTTTTTGTTCCAGTTCTAGCCTATGTTTGCTGAAGATGGGACAACATGCCAGTAGATGGTCCACGGTCTCCTCGGCATCGGGTTCGCATTCACATGATGCGCTCTCCTTGCACTTGAAGCGGTTCAGGTACGAGGAGAACCCACCATGTCCCGTCAAAATTTGCGTGGCTTCCTGGTCTATAGACATTTTACGGACGATCCCATACGCGGTCCTTGCGCTGGGGAAGAATAGCTTTGTGCCTGTTGCCGTGTCCTCCATGCGATATCGTCCATCCCATTCATCAATCGTGTTCCGTCGGATACAACGCTTGATGAATGAGACAGGACACCCATCATAAGCATGCCGTGTCTTGGAGTAAAGCGCTGCGTCCTTGGCTAGTTTGTCGGCCCTCTCGTTCCCCTCGAGCCCCACGTGTGCTTTTATCCAGAACAAGGTAACCTGCTTGTTCTGGTATGTACACTCCTTAAGGTGTTGTCTGGTTTGTACCGCAAGTGGATGCGTGGAGCTCGGGTTTGCGACTGTTTCGAGGGCCGACCTAGAGTCGTGACCCTTTTTTCGTAGGAGTTGTAGATTTCGTACTGTTCCTCGTCCACCAGGCTGTTGAACTTAATGGCCCTGTGCTCTGCAGGGTGTGGGGCCTCCACCGCCAGCGCCATCTTTTCCACCTCTCTGTCACACAGGTCTGGTATGGTACCTCCTTTTTTGGCTTCGTACAATGTTGCCATCTCTCGAACTCGAAGGTCGAGAGGGAGCAAACCTGTGATCAAGAGGGCGGAGTTCAACGACACCGTGCGGTAGGCTCTGCACATCTTGATCGCGAACCCTCTTTGAACTGAGCCAAGTTTCTTCCTTATGCCGAGCTTGTGGGCTGCGGGGGCCCAGGCTGCGGCCGCATACAATATGATGGGCTCTACCGCTGAGACGTATATTGTTCTAATTACGTCCGGATTCAGGCCCCAACTCACACGTGCCGTCCTACTCAGCAGTTTGTACACTCCTACTGCCTTTTTGCATATGTTGCTGACGTGTTGGTTAAAGGTGAGTTTGTGATCGATGGTGAGACCTAGGATTTTGATTTCGTTGGACACCCCAACGTCGATCCCTCCCATCTTCAGGCGCGGAGTGTCGAACTTCAGCTTTTTGGTCAGCACCATTGCACAGGTTTTGTGCGGTGCAAACCTCAGCTTATTTGCGACACCCCACGCCCGAACATGTTCGAGAGCAGCGTTGGCCTGTCCCTCGATTTCCATCGCAGTGGTTAGGTTAGGTTAGGTTAGGTTAGGTTAGGTTTTTTTTTTTTTTTTTTTTATGTTTATTGTAAAACCTCTGACAGTATCAGAGTCTGTTCTACGTCATTTTTGGATTCTGGTATAAGTTGTATTGCGAAACAAACGGATATTTAAAAGTTTGTGTTTCTTTTATTGTTATCTAATTTATGTATTTAATTTATGTATCGAATGTTTATTTTTATTTATATATTTTTGTGCGTGTTTGGTAATGTGACTCGCATTTTTATTTGCGTTTCTTATTATACAGTTCATTTGCATATATATATTCATATGATATATATACCAAATTGTGTTTTAATTCTTTTTAATCTTATTTATGTACTATTTTTAATTATGGCTTTTTTAGCGATGTCTGTGCAAAATTGTAATATGCTGTTTCTGCTTTCTGTTTCGGCTATTAATAAGGGTAATGTTTCTTTTTTAAAAACTGTATTTATTTTTTGTTGCAGGTCATGTCTTTCGCGGCAAAAACGAGGGCATTCAAGGAGGATGTGTGCAACGGTCTCCTCGACGGCTGGATCGCATTTACATGACGGACTCTCCTTGCACTTAAAGCGATGTAAGTATGATGAGAATCCGCCATGCCCCGTCAGGATTTGGGTGGTGATGCTTGTGGGCTGGAATTTCCTTATGACTCCGTATGCATCCTTGGCGTCGGGCAAGAACATCTTTGTAACGGAGGCCGTGTCCCCCGCCCTGTATCTCCGATCCCATTCGACAAGCGACTCCTGGCGGATTTGTTGCTTGACGAATGAGACCGGGACAGCGTCATAGTCCGGCCTCCGCTTTACAGCTTTTGTCGCGTTCTTCGCCAGCTGGTCTGCTCTTTCGTTACCCTCCAACCCCGCGTGGGCCTTTACCCAGAACAGGGATACTTCCCTGTTCTGGGTTTTGATGATCTTGATGTTGGCTCGTGCTTCCACTGCAAGGGGATGGAGGGATTTTGAGTTTACAACTGTTTCCAAGGCAGAACGGGAGTCACTATAAATACCTGTGCTGGGGTGTTTGCTCTTGGCGACCTCTCGTGTTGCTCTACATATGGCCAAGAGTTCCGCCTGGTATACCGTGCAGTAGGACGACAGCTTCAAACTAAGCGACTTGGTCTCGACCTCACTATTCCACCAGGATAGCGAGGCCCCGACTCCATCATTCGTTTTGCTGCCGTCCGTGTAGATCCTAACTGCTTGGTTACTGTGGAGTTCCACGTCTTCCCGGTCTACCAGGCTTATGAACTCAAGGCACATATGTTCTGCGGGGTGAGAGGTATTTGCATAACGCACCTTTTGCTCAACCTCTCGGTCTTTTAGCTCTGGCCGGGCTAACCCTCTCTTCGCTTCGTACAAAGCTGCTGCTTCCTGGAGACGCAGGTCCAGGGGAAGCAGGCCGGACAGAACCAAAGCCGAGTTAAGGGAGACAGTTCGGTAGGCTTTGGTAAGTTTTTGAGCAAACACCCTCTGAACAGCATTTAGCTGCCTTTGGACTCCCAGTTTTTTACCAGCCGGTGCCCAGACGCTGGCCGCATACAGAATAACAGGTTCCACAGTGGCATTATATATTATGCGTATTACCTCTGGATAGAGGCCCCAACTGGTACGGGTGGCTCTGGACAGCTGTTTAAAGATGTTTATCGCCTTTTTGCAGACGTCAACAACGTGGCTGTTGAACGTAAGCCTGTTGTCGATGGTGACACCAAGTATTTTAATTTGCGGTGATAGCGCTATGTCGATCCCGCCCATGCTCAGCAGTGGGTTGTCAAATTTAAGTTTCCTGGTCACGACCATGGCGCAGGTTTTATGAGGCGCAAATTTCAGCTTATTTTTGAGTCCCCACTGCCGAACATACGCGAGTGCGGCATTCGCTTGTGTCTGTACTTTAAGTGCTGTGTCACCATCAAACACCAGAACCACGTCGTCTGCAAAGGCTTGGCAGTAATCCCCCCTTTTTCTCAATTCTTTCAACAGGGGATCCAATAGGAGATTCCACAGAATGGGACCCCCAATCGATCCCTGTACACAGCCCTTGTAGGTTGCTTTAACGCACTCCGCCCCAGCGTACCGCACCCTTACCTTGCGGTCCCGGAGGTAACTATCCATTACCGGTCTGATGTTCACTGGGCACCCCTCCTCGGCTAGCCTCACCCTAATGGCTGGCCACCATGCATTGTCGAAGGCTCCCTCTATGTCCAATGATACAACAGTGACGAGTTTCTTCTGTTCTACTTTAATCCGTATATGTTGTATCAGGTCATAGAGAGAGTCCTCCGTGCTGCGTTGGGGCATAAAGCCATATTGGTGGGGGCTCAGTTTTGGGGTAAGATGCCACTTTAGTCTTGTAATAACTAGTTTTTCGAACATCTTACCCATGACGGGCAACAGGCCTATTGGCCTATGGGACTTGGGAGTGGTGTAGTCGGACTTCCCTGGTTTCCTGAGGACTACTATCGTTGCCTCCTTCCAGGCGGTAGGGAAGTGGCTGAGTGCAAGGCACTTGTTGAAAAGCGCCAGGGCGAAGTGCGGATTTAGACTGATGGACTGCCGACATATATCAGCCGTGTGACCGTCTATCCCGGGGGCCTTCTTGGGATTAAGGCTTTCCACCGCGGATATTAGCTCTGCCATTGTAAATGGCGGGTCATGCGTTTCATCATGGACCCGCTCATTTACTTGGTTTGCTGTGTTTCGGATCCTGCGGTGGTCTGCACCATCCTCAGATTCCAAGTCCTCCGGGTAGAACGTGTCGGCTAGAAGCTGGGCTGATTGGGAGGGTGTCATTGGTACATCGTTTACTTGGAGGGGGATGTCATCATGCCTCTTTGCCGTCCTGCCTATCACCCTGTAGATTCCGTCCCATACCCCCTCTCTATCCTGTTTGGAACAGAACTCCTTCCAACTTTTTATTTGGGCGTTTTTCGCTTCTTGCTCATACAATTCTTTGGCCTTGAGATACTCGTCGACGACTTTTGTTCTTCGAATGGGCGCTGCACAACGGATCCTCCTTTTCCTGGTTTTTACTTCTCGCTGCATAGCTGCGAGCTTTTCGGACCACCATGGCAATTTAAAATTTTGCTCACTATTTTTCCTAGGTATGCTGCTTTGGCATGCTTTTGTTATGACGTCTGTGTAATTTTGTACTATGTGGTCTAATTCATTTGTATTATTTAAGTTTTCTATTGTTGATAGGGTAATTTTGTTTTCAAGTTTAAATTGTGCGAGTTTCTCACGAAACTCGCTCCAATTTGCCTTTTTAGTATTATAGATTCTGGTTGTGCGTTTAATGTGTGTGCCTTTTGATTTTATTAGTTTAATTTTGAATGATATGCCATTGTGGTCCGAACTCGTCATAGCTTCCTCTACGCACCAATCATCCACCAGGTCCAGAAGGTCAATTGTGCAAGCCGTCACATCTATATGGCTGATGTAACGCCTATTTCCCCGAATAGTGTCAAAAGTTGGGGTGTCGCCGACATTGAGCACCTGAAGCTCCAACTCCTCAAAGACTCCGGCCGTTACTTCGCCCCTATTGTCAACACAACCCGCTCCCCACCACGTATTCTTCGCGTTGGTATCTCCCCCCAGAATGACTTTTGAGACTCCGACTCGTCTTTTTATCTCCTTCAACTGCTCCAAGTATGGCTCTATTGGTTGATCAGGTTCGAAGTAGAAGGACACGGCTACTATATCCCAGGCACTGGTCCGGATCCTTACCACAACGATGTTGTTTGTGGTAAGTTTTGGGTACTGTTCTACGTCTAGTTTAGTGTCAAAGACAGCTATCGCCGCTTTAACAGTACCCTCTCCTTGTCCAGTGGCCTGGAATATCCTTGCTCCTCTATAGTCCTTCATCCTTCTTACCCCACCAACATAAGGCTCCTGGAGCAGTGCAAACGCCACTTTCTTTTTCTCCGCCTCCATCATCAACTCACTTGTGGCCAGGTCCTTCCGTTGCAGGTTGGCCTGCAGTACAGCGAGCGGCGATTTTGCCGAAGACTGAGAGGCATAGTCTTTTTTCGGGGGTAGGGATTGTCTTGCGTTAGGGTGCGACGCGCTGCCCTTAGCAATATGCTACGGTCGCTCTGGCAAGCGCGTCCCACTTCATGCGAATAGGGCAAGTCGAGCTAAATGCATCGTGGTTTCTGCTCTCTAATTTTGCTTTCGTGCAGTTGCAGCACGTAGGCTCCATACCGGTTGTCTGGTCGGGACATTCGGCCCTGGCATGCGGTCCCCCACAATAACCACATTTTTCTGTGGTCTCCGTACAGAACCGCCTGCCGTGGCCGTAACCGAGGCAGATCGAGCACTGGATCAGAGGGGACTGGTCTTCCACCCTCACCCTCTGCATGTCAATATAGACCGATCCTGCTGCCAGTGCTCGCTCCCAGATTTTCGGGGACACTCTCAGGACGGCGTGGCAGACGTGAGGATTTCGCGCCCTCCTTCTGAACCGCGGTTCTATCCTAACGTCCGCCTCGCTTAGGTCTCTGAACAGGGCCCCGTTCTGTCTTCTCAGGGCCTTTATTATATCGTCGTCACTATTGCTGTTTAGGACGCTCCTGAGGACAAGAAGCGGGTCCCTGTTCCTAACCTCTGTGATACTGAGGTGTTCCCCTGCCTCCTTCAGCGTTTCCGCAACCTTTCTGAATTCCGCCTCCGTGCTGCAACTGACGATAACCTTGCGGTCTCGGGCCTTTCTGACCTTGTCTATCTTTAGTCCGCTTTCACGTGCATTTATGGTTGTTTTTATTTTTTGGATGACCTCGTCACCCGTATCCGTCTCAGTTTTTGACGAGACAGCTATGGAGTGCAGCACCCCCACTCGTTGAGGGATTTGTGCCCTGCCTTGTCCGGACACTGCACTCGCATAGCTCCTGGATACATCGACGAGGCCATCCATAGTTTCTGTTTGCCGATCGACTTGTCCTTTAATGTTGGCCAGGGTCTCGGTATTGCTTCTGAGGAGTGCATGGAGTTCCTCTAACTTCTCCTCCATTTTGGCGTTTCCTGGGGTCGGAGTCTCCGGAGCCAATCGGGTTTGCTGGTGTTTGGGCTTTGGGTTGGCTGTTTGTGGTGTTTCACTGCTCTTACCCTCGTCGGCCTCCTTGACAAGTCGGTACAGGCGGTCGACCGCCTGTGTGACTTCGGTTTTTATTTCAGTCTTTATGTTTCGCGACTGTGCAAGGAGGGATTTGGCCTTGCTCATGCAAGCTCGTGCCTCCGACACCCGGCTCTCATATTTCGAAGCTTTACCCGACTCCCACTCACTTACGCTACGCCTAACCGCTGACACTAGGGGGAGCGATTTTGGTGGGGACCTCGGGGCCTGCCCCGTTTCCACCGCTTTTTGGCCTTTTTCGCCGGCCGCTCTCTGTTCGATAGGGGAGCGGATCATTGTCAGAGGTTTCCTGTCAAATTTGTAAAGTGTCAAGTGTGTAAATATTAGTATCCAATAGGATACCGTAAAAATAAAATGAAATATATCTTTGCGTCGAGTAGTGTAAATTGCTACCCGACATTGTCTAACACGAATTTCATATAAAATATATGTTAAGGTTGTCTAATTTTGGGTTACACAATATTTATGTAATGTTGTTCCTTAGTCAGTTTAATTTTATAATTCTTTTTATTTTTCAGGTTGTTCCTGTCGTCTTATTTTTCCTTTTTGATGCTTCCCGTCGTCCTGGTATAACTACGCACCTGGTCCAATCAACAAAGCTGCGCTAACTCGTTTTTGAATTTTTCAGTATAGCTGACCTTGACCGAATCCAGGTACGTAAGTAAACCCTAAAGGGTGGGTGGGAAGGTCTTTTTTTCGCTTTTTCGCGCCGGAATCGACGCCAACGGACGCCGGGCACCGATGGAAGAGGAGGCCGAGCAATTTGGACGCGAAAACGCCGTGAAAAACTGAAGATTTTAGGTAAGTTTGTGTTTTATATGTAAAATTCACGTTTTTAGGTACTATTGTGCGAAAATTTGGTGGAAATTTTTGGAAAATCGGGATCTAACGTACGTAGAATGATAGTGTGTATATTATGGGACGAAATTTGGAAGAGTTGGTTTGGCGAATTTGAAGATTTCGTCTATAAACCTGTTATTTTTGTATGAAAATTGCCGATTAGTAAGGAAAATTTTTGGAAAATGTTATGAAGTTAATAAAATTTGTTTTATATTGCAGGGATCGACTATTTATCCAGGAAAAACAGCGGTAGAAGCACCTAGGTAAGTATTTTATTAAATTTTTTATGAATGTTTTACCAAATGTTCGCAGGGCTTAAGAAGACTCGGTATTATTACTGATTTTGGAAAATTGAGAATTTTCGCTTTTTCGCGCCGGAATCGACGCCAACGGACGCCGGGCACCGATGGAAGAGGAGGCCGAGCAATTTGAACTGGTACTCACTGAGGTTCGGTCCCGTTTCCTCCAGGTGCCGGACTAGGCGGGCAGCCACTATCCGCTCAAAAA
>DWQC01000005.1:0-11685 GCA_018252455.1 Pythonides amaryllis
TTTTTTTGTAGAAAATACATTGCTAGGAAGACTGCTCTGATGTGTGTCGCGGTTATTGAGGTCGCTCTGAGGTCCGATGAATAGTAGTAAAGTAATAATAAACTAATAGTAAACTAAAAAATAAAACTTACTGAATAAGGTTTTGTTTGCTCGAATTGCTCGAATATAAATAAATGAAGACATTCAAATCGCGGATAATATATTACGTATGTCCGTGTCTGGTGGTACATAATTTTTATTTAATAATTTATGCACATAAACAATATCAATATAAACAAAATCGCCTCGTACGTTTTGTCTATAAACGGCAAGAGTGTGTCTATGCTTTGAAGGTGGCATAAGAGTAAGAGTGGCGGGAAACTGTCGCAAAATGGCACCTCGCACCCTATACTGCGTTGAATCGCTCGACGTAATTCAAAGTTTATACTAATAGTTTATCATTAAAAGTGTGTGTGTTAGAGCAATAATTAAACATTTTAATTTTATTCAGTTCCTTTATCTAGTGATACAATGTATACCGATGAAGGAGACGCCTCCTTGAAATATAAATAATAATATTATACCATCAATTTACCACTTCGTATTGGAGCAATGTGGAAGAGTATGGAGTTCAGGCCTCCCCGCTTGTTGTGAGATTCGTGATCAGATGTAATAAATGTAAGCGAATGTAAGTTTGTTACGGTTTCACGCGAAAACTATTTAATCATTATGAAATTTTGTATAATTGTTCTTGGAGATATTAGTAACATAGGATTTAGGATTTCACTATTAGTAAAATAGTGAAATAGACTCATTAGTGAATAGACGTGTTAAAGTTAGCTCGCATAAATAATTCTTAAAAAGTGGTTGCAAGCAATCTGCTGATACAAAAGTTGGAGTAGTTTGTGGTGGGAGTATTTTGTCTACGTGAATAAAGTGAAATTTAAGTGAAATTCATCCTATTTAAATAGTAAATAGCTTCGATATTTCATTAGTAACCTATCAAAATAATTGTGAAGCGACCCTCAAAATCAGTGATTATTTTTCTACCGTACGTCAATATATGCAATCTTGAAAGTGCCTGTGGTGAACGAGGAGCAATTACATAAGTTTGTAACGCCTGCACAATTATATTAGCATTTTTGCAAAACTTTTTACTTTGCCTTTCGTTTCTGGCCAGGCATATCAATTATTATTGAAAATGGCAAACAATCCAAACATTAAATGCAAGGCCTGCAACAAAGTATTGAGAGGAACTGGCGATATTAAAGTTTGTTCATTATGCACAAGCAACTTTCACTATCAATGCCTAGGAATAACAACCGAAAATTTTAACAAAGAATCTAAGTTAGCTAAACTAAATTGGAAATGGCCCAGTTGCAAAATCTCGGATAGGCGCGGCGATAACACAAATACGCCTGTAAGACAACAGAGTCAGTGCAGCTCATCTCCAGATACTGATGCGTTTTCGGTGGAAGATTTAAAGTCTTATTTTGACCAAAAGTTTAAAGAAGCTACATCAACAATACTGTCACAGGTGAAGAAACAGTTAACTTTGGAAAATCAAATCATACATAAAGTAATAGATGAAATAAAATCAAGTATGAATTCCCTATGTATTCAATATGAGGAGATAAATAAAGTCCTTGATGAGAAGTCCAAAATAATTGAGAGTCTAAAGATGGAAAACGACAACCTCAAGTCGCAAATGCATAACATCAGTAGCCAAGTTAATATAATGGAACAACAATCTCGAGCATGTAATATAGAGATACATTGTGTCCCTGAGAATAAAAATGAGAACCTATTGACGACTATCAAACAACTGGGAACAGTTATTTCCAAGAACATTGATGACAAAGACATTACTAATTTTCATAGAGTGCCTAAATTAAATCAGGAATCGAATAGGCCTCGGGCGATCGTGGTTAAGTTTGCAAGCCCCCGTGCACGAGATGAGGTTTTAGCGGCTGTTAAGCAATTCAATCGGTCTCATGAAAATGAGAAATTGCACGCTGGACACCTAGGTATTGCAGGGGCAACACAGCCTATTTATGTGACTGAACATCTGTCTCCGGCCAATAAAAAGCTGCATGCGGCAGTAAGGGCTGCAGTCAAGGAAAAGCAGTATCAATTCATCTGGATTCGCAATGGCAAAATATTTGTTCGGAAAAATGTCACTTCAAGATCTTTAGTAATTAGTGATGAAGATGCAATAAAAAGACTTTAATATTTAGTATAGGAATGTGGTAGTTGTATATACAAACAATGGTTTATCTATCTACTACCAAAATACAAGGGGACTGAGGACAAAGTGTGAGGAGTTCTATGTAAATGTGTTGCAGCATGATTATGATGTGATAATTCTAGTAGAGACGTGGCTCAACAATACTGTTTTTGATCATGAGTTTTTAGATGATAGGTATAATATCTTTAGACGAGATCGCAGCTCAACCTCTTCTTTTTCACTAAAAAAAGACGGTGGTGGAGTATGTGTGGCCGTGAATAAGGGTATAGAGGCATCTAGAAAATTAACTTGGGAATCTAGCTGTGAGGATATTTGGGTGAGTCTTATTTTGGGTAAATGCAATCAGACACTTATATTAAACATTTGTGCAGTTTATGTTCCTCCACCAGTCAACTATGATTATTTGAGTACTTTCCTTAATAAATTGACGAATAATATTAGTAATACACAAAAGAGCAATTCATCAATGACTATTCTAATGGGAGATTTTAACTTGCCTAATATTAAATGGGAATATGACTGTAATATGTCAGTATTTGTCCCGCAAACTAGTAACAACATAAAAGATAATTTGTTTATTGATGAAGTTTCATTTAATAATTTATATCAGTGTAATCATGTTAAGAATATTAATGAAAAAACGCTTGACTTGATTTTAACGAACTCACCTACACAGATAGAAATCGAAAAATGCTTGCATCCATTGACAAATCTGGATAGTCATCACCCAGCTCTGGAGATATTCATTAGGACACTAGAAAAAGAAGAATCACTAAAGCGGAAAAGAGTTCCTGTTCTAAATTTTAATAAATGTGATTACAAAAGCGTAAACGAAATGCTATTAGAAATTGATTGGCTTAAAGTTTGGGAAAATACCAATGAAGTTGACCAGATGGTGGCTAAATTTTATTCCACAGTCATGGCTATTATAAAAATGCATACACCGCACTATAAACCCCGCAATGAAAAATATCCTACTTGGTTTAGTATACCATTAATAAAATGTAAGCAGGAAAAATTGAAATATCATAAAAGGTTTAAGAAATATGGTAATCCTAGAGATAAAGAAACATTCAATTTACTTAGAAGTCGCTGTGATGAAATGATAAAGACATGTTATGATAACTTCAAACATACCGCAGCTAAGGCGATTAAACATAAGCCTAAAGAGGTGTGGTCATTTGTGAATAGCCTAAAACGAAATAGTACCTCACTAACCAGTACAATGTATTGCGGTGGGAAAGTTGCAACTGGTGGTCAGAATATCGTTGATTTGTTCTCTGAGTACTTTCAGTCTGTGTATGATTCGCCTACGGACTCCTCAATTGGATGTCAAGGTAAGAGTTATGAGCTGTCGTCAACTCTCAGTAGTTGTACCTTGACAGAAAGTGAAATTCATGAAGTATTAAGTAAATTAGACCCAAGCAAGGGAGCCGGCTTAGATGGGATACCAAACATATTCCTTAAACGCTGTGCAGACAGTTTATGTAGGCCTCTTTTTGTGTTATATAATAAGTCACTAAAGCTTGGCGAGTTCCCAGTTCAATGGAAACAAGCTCGATTAACACCTGTGCACAAAAAAGGCGATGTCTCAAATATATGTAACTATAGACCTGTATCAATACTACCAGCTCTTGGGAAAGCTTTTGAGTCTCTAGTGCAAAAAAAAATTTACTGGCACGTTAAAGAGTATCTACACGTGGAACAACATGGTTTCTTGGAAAAAAAGTCGACTGCGTCGAACTTGATCGGTTTTGTCAACGTTATCGCTGAGTCTTTAGATAACGGAGAAGAAGTGCACGCTGTATATACTGACTTTAGCAAAGCATTCGACCTTATAGACCATCAATTACTTTTGAAAAGAATCTCAGAGCTGGGAATTCATGGCTCTCTGTTACGTTGGTGTGAGTCATACCTAAAAAATAGATCCCAATTAGTCATGATTCGTGGCTATGTCTCCAGAAGTAAATTAATACCAACTGGTGTACCTCAAGGGTCACATTTGGGCCCTTTGTTCTTTTTGATTTTTATCAATGATTTGGCTAAGAAAATAACATGTCCCTTTAAAATGTACGCAGATGACTTAAAGTTATATAAAAAAATTAAAACTGATTCTGATATCAACTCTTTGCAATGCGAAATTACCAAAGTGCATGCTTGGTGTTTGCACAACAAAATGAAGCTAAACGTCGAAAAATGTTATCACATCAAATTTACTAAAAAACATAAGCCCGTTGAAGCTGTCTACCGTTTGCAGGGAACTCCCCTCACTGAAGTAAATGAAATTCGAGATTTAGGTGTAATTCTAGATAGTTCTTTAAGTTTTAGATCTCACATAGATAATATAGTCAAAAGAGCATCTAAATTGTCAGGATTTTTATCAAGGATAATAAAGATTTTTAAAGATCACAAAGTAATTATACCATTATACAATTGTTTAGTTAGAAGCATCCTAGAATATAATAGCATAATATGGTCACCTGGATATGCTGTACATTGTAATAGGTTGGAAAAAATTCAAAAAAGATTCTTGTATCAACTAACTTATATAAATAATAACTGTAAAAAATTATCTTCCTACCAAAGTAGATTACATTTTTATAACCTCAATCCCCTTTTTGTTAGACGCAAAGTTTCAGACATTCTATTTCTATTTAAAGTGATTAATGGTCTTGTGCTTTGTAACGATTTTCTCATGAACATAAATTTTAGTATACCTCGGCCATGTAGCCGCTTAAGTAATAGAGTTACTTTTAATTTACCTTTTTTTAGGACTAAATTAGGACATAATTCTCCGATTTACAGATTGCTGTCAACCTACAATGCTATAAGTAATTATTTTGATATTTTTAATGTTCCCTTAACGTCGGCAAAAAAATATCTTTACAAATTAATGGCAGAGTAATTATTTGTATAGTTGTATTGTTTAGTTATTAACTTTTATTTTTTAACTGTCGCGTGTTCACATTGCATGTTGTGTTCACTGAATCTAGAATGAACACTAATTATATGTTTAATTGTGCAAAATTATGTTTACTCTAGTGTTACATTCAATTTGTGAACCGAATAAACAAAAAAAAAAAAAAAATGTATCGAATGTACCTTATGATAAATAAATTATTTGAATTTGAATTTGATCAGTATGTGGGGGACCTCTTCAAGTCCTGGTGGTAAGGAACAGTTGATAATAATAATTCTTTAGATACACAGCTATAGCTTTATATTAGGATAACGCTTCACGTTTCACACTCATAGCCTCACACTAGGATTCCCTGTGTCCAGAGCGGGCGTTTCAACGATCATATACTTCCAGAGTTGGCCCCCAACGAGTCGCCCTCGGGTGAGGTGCCCCAGTGCGCGCTGGAGGCGGTGCACACGCTGGGCGAAGGGGGGCCCACGGGCGACCTGCCGGCGGGTCGGTCGCTAGTGTTCGCGTGCCTGGAGGCGTGCGTGTGCCTCGCGGTGCGGCGGCTGCCGGCGCTGGCCGCGCTGGGGCGGGGCGAGCCGCGGCCGCACGGCGTCATCGGCACGCGGCGCGGCCTCGGCGTGCACGGCGACACGCTGCTCGTTAAGAGCCTCGCGGCCATGGCGGACCTCACCACGCTCACCAGCCCGCAGGGTATGCATGTTAATTGTAGACTTATTATATGTTTATTAGTTTATCTATATAATTTATATATTTACACTATACACTGACACACAACATTTATTATATCATAAGTTAATATATGTAAGTTTATACTTCAATACAATCAAAAATATCCATACCACACTGTCGTAGATTCATTCATTTTTATTTTGACATTTGAAATCGGAATTGTATTCACTAACCAGTCGCAATATAAACATCAACCAAGAAAGACGTATTTTATTCTAACAGTAATTTGCCAAGCGAACCAGTGCTCTAAGTCGAAGCATTAACACACCATCATATGGTCGCAATCGTAGCCGGATTTATTTTCTGTCAGATCGAAAACAGAAAAGCATCGCTCGCTTCGAAGTGATTTGAATAAACAAATTTATCGTGTTACGGGATTTTGGTCGTCGCAGCTACGCATTACTAACGCAATAAGAAGCATTTTCACGTATCTGTGCACTGCAAAATTACAAAATGGCTGCATCGGAAAATGAAGCTAAGAATTTATCTATTATTGAAGACACGGCAAATTTGTTACAAAAATCTCAAATTAATTTGAAGAAAAGCCCGAAAACTCGTTTAACAAAGGGTTATTTAGAAACGCGAATGCAAATTATAGACGATTATTGGAAAACTATTAAAAATGCACATCAGGAACTCGTAAAGATCACGCCTAAAGAACGAAAGGGAATTTTGTCATATTTTCGTGATGAAGATTTTATCGTATATGAAGATTTGTACATCAATCTACGAGGTGATTTAAAGGATATGCATGCACAATTAACTGAAAACTTTAATACGGAATCATCGTCGAGTAATTTCAACATATCAAAAGTGCATAATAACATCGCTCAATTGCCAAAAATACAACTTCCTACTTTTAGCGGCAGTTATGAAGCATGGCCGGCGTTCAAAGATTTGTTCATTTCATTAGTCGATAATAATACATCGTTAAGTGATGTCGAGAAATTGCATTATTTGAAGTCTAGTGTTACCGCCGAAGCAGAGTCGTTGTTAAAACATATTCAAATTACCTCAAATAATTATGCTCACGCGTGGGATATTCTTAAAGCAAGGTATGGCAATAAAAGGCTTATATTAAATTCTACAATGAAAAAATTATTTAATCAGAAGAAATTAACTACACAATCATCTATTCAGTTAAAAGGATTATTAGATACAACGTCAGATTGTTTGAATAGCTTCAGTAACATGAACATATCGACGGAAACTTGGGATCCTATAATAATTTATCTTTTATCACAAAAGTTAGACCCAGATACACATAAAGGCTGGGAAGAATATGCCTACAAAGATGATTCTGAAAAATTGCCTACCTGGACCGATCTGAAAAAATTCTTAGAGATAAAATTTAGAACATTAGAATTAACAAATTCAACGCGAGAATATATCAAACCGGTTAAAGAACGAGTATTTCATATCACCCCGACCAGCAAGCGTACCTGTATTATGTGCAGCGAAAATCACACCCTTTCTCACTGCAAACAATTTACAATTATGGAACCAACTGAGAGAAGTAAATACGTCACTGAGAAACAACTATGTTATAACTGTCTAGGAGCAGGACATTCATCATCGAAGTGTAGACTACCAATGTCCTGTAGAATATGTCAACGACGTCATCATTCCCTCCTTCATGTTAACAAGCAACAGGAACCCGCGGCATCTTCAAGCAATTCATATCAACCGCAGGCTTCACATCACGTGATAGGAGAGGACGAGAATCTGCAAGTCAACACAATGTTATCGTCTCATTTCACCACTAGACAAGGAACCGCACTGCTCGCGACTGCAGTCGTGACAGCAATGAGTGACAGGGGACACACTATTACCCTACGAGCTCTAATTGATCAAGGTTCCCAAGCAACATTCATCAGCGAGAAAGCGACTCAACTTTTAAAGCTACAACGACAACCTATGAAGGGAAGCGTTACAGGAGTAGGATCTATGAAGACAGAAATCAAGCATGTGGTTCAGCTACAATTAAGATCACAATGGGACTCTGCGTTTGATCTATCTATACAAGCCCACGTGATGCCTTCACAACTGACCACAAAGATGCCTGCTAAAACAATTATCACAAAAGACTGGCCACACCTTAAGGGACTCCATCTGGCCGATCCAACATATTTCATGCCAGGATCTATTGATCTACTCCTTGGCGTCAGAGAATATGCTAAAATCATTCAACAAGATTTCATTGGGGGACCTCCAGGAACACCTTGCGCCCAGAAGACAAAATTAGGTTGGATAATTTTTGGAGATATATGTACAGAACCAAGCGAAGATACTTATGTTGTCATGCATCATCAAGTTGACATTGAAGATATGCTAAAATCAATATGGGAAATAGAAGTAGAAAGTAAAAGACACTTAACAAAAGAAGAACAACTTTGTGAAGACATATATGATAAAACAACTTTGAGAAATAAAGATGGCAGATATATAGTCAACTTACCTTTCAACACGAATAAGCCGTTGTCACCTGATGGAAACACGAAGGAGATAGCTACACGAAGATTTATGTCACTGGAACGGAAGTTTAAAAAATCACCAGACCTGAAAAAAGAATACATGAACGTTATCAATGAATATATAGAACAAGGGTACTTGGAAGAGATTCCTGATGAAGAAAAGGAAAAAAGATCAGTATACTTACCCCATCACGCAGTGATACGTAACGACAAAGAAACAACTCGCACACGCGTCGTATTTGATGCTTCCTGCAAAGGAACAAATAATATTTCATTAAACGAAGAACTGCTTGTAGGTCCTCAACTGCAGGAAGACTTACGATACCTTCTCATGAGATGGAGAATGAATCATGTTTGCTTTATGGCTGATATCCAAAAAATGTACTTACAAATATTAGTTGCCCTACCAGACACAGATTACCAACGAATTCTCTGGAGACCAAACGAGTCTGATAAACTGCGAGAGTATCGTCTTCGTAGAGTGACATTTGGAACAGCCTCAGCACCATACTTAGCTATTAAAACGCTACAACGAGTTGCTCATGAGGAAAGTGGATGTCAACTAGCTACCAGAATTATACAAGAAGATTTTTACGTTGATGATCTTCTATCAGGTGCTGACTCACCAGAAGAAGCCATATCAGTAGCTAAGGAAATCATTATTATACTTCAGAAAGGAGGTTTTCAATTAACGAAGTGGTCATCCAACAACATTCAATTTATACAGTCCATTGAAGAAAAGAAACGATCTGCTAATGTAAAGATAGATTTGAATTTAGATTGCACAATAAAAGCATTAGGTATAACTTGGAACTTAAGAACTGACAATTTTGAATACAACCTAAGTTTATCACCAATTGGAGAGGTCGTTACAAAACGAAGTATCTTGTCAGACGTGCAAAAACTGTTCGACCCATTAGGCTGGCTTGCACCTAGTACAGTTATGGCCAAGATATTGATACAGAAACTTTGGTTGGAAAAGGCAAATTGGGATGAAAAGGTCAGTATCGCATTAGAAGAAGAATGGAAACAAATAAGAACTGATTTTGCTAATGTTCATGAAATCAAAGTAAAGCGATGGATAGGCACATGCACCGAAAATAAAGATAGCATTCAAATCCATGGATTTAGCGATGCCTCAATGCGAGCCTACGCAGCATGTGTGTACATCAGAACTGAAACGATAGAAGGCAATGTAGAAACACATCTCATCGCCGCAAGAACTAGAGTGGCACCTCTTAAAATAATATCCCTGCCACGTTTAGAACTATGTGGTGCATTACTCTTATCTAAGCTCATGAAACAAATAGGACAAGCTATGAGGATACCAACATCTAAGATGTATGCTTGGACAGATTCCCAAATAGTGCTTGCATGGCTATGCGGTGAACCTCATCGCTGGAAACCATTCGTCGCTAATCGCGTCGTAGAAGTCGTAGAAAACCTGCACAACAAACATTGGCACCACATCCAGTCACATGAAAACCCCGCTGACTTGGCATCTCGAGGCATTTTGCTCTCAGCACTGAAGGAATGTGATTTGTGGTGGAAGGGTCCAAGCTGGCTATCTGAAAAAAATATAAATATGAATAAACAAGTGATAATAGAAACAGATATGGAAATGAAAACATCAAAAATTAATACGTACCTTGTAGCCAGTGATCCTGTAAAAGAAGAAAAAACATTAATTTCGCAACTTGAAAATTTTGACAATTTGAATCAAGCATTAATAACTATAACATACTGTAAAAGATTTTTAAACTTCAAGAGAAATAATAAAATAATAGAAAAGGATATTGAAACAAAAGAATTAGAGGAAGCCTTAACCATTTGCATCAAGAAGGTTCAAGGAGAAGAGTTTAGCGAAGAAATTGATAGATTAAAGGCTAAAAAACAAGTGAAGAATAAAAGTATATTAAAATCACTTAACCCATACTTAGACGATCAAAATATCCTCAGGGTGGGCGGTCGCTTGAGACACGCAAACTTACCTGAACTCAGAAAGAATCCAATTATTCTTGGAAACAAAAACACCCTAGTACCTTTAATTATTGCTGATGCACATGCTAGAACTATCCACGGTGGTCTCCAATTAATGCAATGCTACTTACGATCAAAATATTGGATAATAAGATCTAAATCGTTGATAAAAAAATATGTACACAAATGCCTTGTATGTGCTAAGATTAAAGCAATTACAAAATGTCAAATAATGGGAGACTTACCCAAACAAAGAGTTTCGCCAACAAGGCCATTTCTGAACTGTGGAGTGGACTTCGCAGGTCCTTTTCAAACCTTGATGTGCAAAGGCAGAGGAAATAAAACAACTAAGAGCTATGTTGCAATATTTATTTGTACATCTACTAAGGCCATTCACATTGAATTAGTAGGAGACCTTACATCGGAAGCATTCATAGGTGCTTTTCGACGCTTTATTGCCAGGAGAGGAAAATGCAGTCACCTATGGAGTGACCAAGGTAGAAACTTTGTGGGAGCCAACAAACAACTTGTAGATGCCTGGAATGAAGCAAAATTACAATTCACCGGTTACATAGCACGGACTCTGGCAACTGAAGGCACTCAATGGCACTTTATACCTGCTTATAGTCCTCACTTCGGTGGATTGTGGGAGGCCGGAGTAAAATCCATTAAATATCACATGAAAAGAATTATATCGAGTCATCTCACCTACGAAGAAATGACGACAGTGCTATGTCAGATTGAGGCCTGTCTAAATTCACGCCCATTGTGCCCAATTGATGCAACAGATCCAGAAAATTTAGACCCACTCACACCAGGACACTTCCTAATTGGAGAAGCACCAATTATAGTGCCGTCACCTGACATAAAGGACATAAAAATTTCTTCTTTGTCACGCTGGCAGCACACACAGAAACTTGTACAAGATTTTTGGCGGCGTTGGCAGGACGAGTATTTAACAAGGCTCCAAATACGTCCCAAATGGCAAAGAAAAGAGAATGAATTTGATATTGGTGATCTTGTTTTAATTAAGCATGACCATTTGCCACCTGCTAAATGGTGTTTAGGAAGAGTGGTAGAGAAGCATCCTGGACAAGACAATATCACAAGAGTGTACAGTGTAAAAAGTGATAGTTCAATAACAAAAATACCAATTGTTAGATTATGTGCGCTGCCTATTGAAACAATTTAGAGTAAAAGCTTTAAAAAAGGGCCTTCAGTCCTTTTTGGTGGGCGGTATGTCGTAGATTCATTCATTTTTGTTTTGATATTTGAAATCGGAATTGTATTCACTAACCAGTCGCAATATAAACATCAACCAAGAAAGACGTATTTTATTCTAACAG
>DWQC01000006.1:0-11461 GCA_018252455.1 Pythonides amaryllis
GTTCATGTCCGAGGTGGACACGGACGCGGGCGACACTCTCAACAAGAAAGTCAGGAACGCTCAACTCGCGCAGTTCAACTATATATTAGGTAACGTATACTTGTTTAAATTTAGAAATTTTGTTTCAGAATCCATCTATGCAAAATTTTAATTGTCTATTCGAAAAATACTTTATATATTTATTTATTACTAGCCGTACTCGGCGTGTGTTGCTATACTAAAAAATCAAAGGAGAATGTTCAGTAATGTAATGAAAGTCGTTCTGGGGCTGCTATCAATCAAAAATGTCGCAAATGCTTTTTAAAAAAATTCTTATTATCCCTAGTTAGTATTTTTATTTTATTTATTTACTTCAAAAAACATGACATAACCTCAAAATCAATATTATCAGTACTGAGCGCTTGGTGTATTGTGTAAGTTTTATATAAAAAAGCATATTTTGAATAACCATTAGACACATTTTCAAGAAATTTTCATGTATTCAATATAAAAAGATTTGAAATAATTAGTGGAGATTTGGGTTAGTGTCCAATCCGTGTATGATGTTATCATACCATCCAAAAGGTCTCCAACAAGGTTTAACGACTTGGAATGACAGCTTAATGTATCCTCCTTCTCGGAAGTGCGCATGTAATTTACTACTTATTAGTTACTTTTGTAATTTTGACTACTACATGACATATTTTTTTTTAAATTACTTTGGCAATGATAATGCATTATACAATGCCATTATACAATTTAATATTTAAATAATTGACAGTGGTGGGTGAACGCGAGAAGAGTTCGGGTACTGTGAACGTGCGCACGCGCGACAACAAGGTGCACGGCGAGATGTCGGTGGACGCGCTCATACAGCACTTCCAGGCGCTCGCCAGAGACAAGACGCTGTCGGAGGACAGCCAGCTGCTTAAATAGATGGACAACTGTGGATCCAGGGAGATTAAGGGGGGTGTCATGATCCCCCCACCCCCCAGACGGGTTCAAAGCTCAGAACTAAGTTCACCCATCGTCGACTTTTCGTTATTCATTGATTAATAAATAGAAATAATTTATTTCGCCTAATTGGAACATACGGACACAAAATAATACACATACAAAAGAGAAAACACTTACTACTTACACACGTACCACTAGGCGAAATGGCATCGCCCTCAGCTAAGGCGTCTTAGTAGATTTTTTCCAAAACTGTCCAAAATAATTGCTTGATTTTATATTTTTTTTCGAACGATTGAAATTCTGTGGCATTCAACTTCTGCGGTGTTCGGGACAGATTGTCGATTGTCGAATATCAGATAAAAAATAATATTATGACGTACGTTTGCCCAAATAGTGTTACGTTTAGAATTAAAAAAAGGATTTTCATTAATTAAAAAAAATGTCAGGTCGATATATTGTCTGTGATAGACACACTTAATATCGACCTGTCCCATCGTCAGATGGCGACGCCTCTGTAAGCGATAATAAAGTTTACATTGCATAAATGGAGAAAAGTTTGTTTGGTTTAACCACCGTCGTTCTCCGAAAACTAGCCTATCAGTTGGCGGAAAAAAATGGCAAGGCACATAATTTTAACAGCGATAAAGAGATAGCTGTTGTAGATTGGATGACAGGATTTTTGAAGCGTCACCCGGATTTATCTATCCGAAAACCAGAAGCTACATCAGCAGCACGAGCTATGGGGTTTAATAAAGTGGCTGTGGATAAGTTCTATTCTTTGCTTGGGGAAATATATGACAAACATAATCTGTCGCCAGACAAACTATACAATTGCGATGAGACTGGAATATCATGTGTTTCTAAAACAAAGAGCAAAATTATTGCAGAAACGGGAAGAAAACAGGTAGGATCGCTTTCATCAGCAGAACGAGGACAAACGGTTACCGTTGAGGTATGTTTTAATGCGGCTGGTACTTATATGCTTCCCATGTTAATATTCCCTCGACAAAGAATGAAGCAGGAGTTATTGGATCGAGCTCCTCCAGGAACGACAGCAGAATGCAATGTTCGAGGCTGGATGACAACTGAGACCTTTATGACATGATTCCAAAGGTTCGTCAACTTTTCAAGAGCGTCATTAGCTACACCAGTCTTGCTTCTTTTAGATGGGCATGTTACACATACGCAAAACATAGAGGTCATTGAACATGCACGCAGCAACGGTGTCGTAATGCTTTGTTTTCCCCCGCACTGCACGCATAGGCTGCAACCCTTAGATATTGGCTTCATGAAACCATTGAGTGTATATTATGACCATGCTTGCACTAACTGGTTAAGGTCACACCCGGGGCGTGTAATTACAACTTTTCAGATAAGCGAAATATTTGCTGACGCTTATATTCAAGCTGCAACTATGTCTACAGCAATCAATGCGTTCAAGAAATGTGGTATATGGCCATTCAATCAAAATAACTTTTCAGACTCTGATTTTTTAGCTGCATCGACAACAACGTGTCACTGGCAAATGATGAGCCCGAAACAGCTTCTGCAACTGCTGAAGATCAGCAACAACAGCCGCCTTCCCTTGAAATCCCCCCTGTCCAACCACTTTTTCCTACTATGACCCCATCTTTAGAAAGATCTCCTATTTCACAACCTTCACAGAGAACTCCTATCTCAGGACCTCAGCCTGGGCCATCACGACAAGATGATAGTCTAATTCGATCTCCGATTCGAAAAGTATGTCGTGATTTAACAACGATTTTTAAAAATGCTTCTCCTAAAGATATTCTCGCAAGCCCAACAGTGGAACAAAAAAGCCAAACGAGAAAAAATTATCGCAGAGGAAAAACTGTTATGCTTACTTCAACACCCTACAAAACCGAACTTGAAAAAAGAGAACAATTCAAAAGGGCGAAGAAATGTTCAAATCCAAAAGAAAGGTTTAAAAAAAGGCTCAAAGAAACGAAAGACCCGAAAGGCTCACTCCGATGATGAAAATATAGATATGGATGCTTTATGCATTTATTATATGGACGTTAATCATACTTATTTGAAGTCCTCAGAGGGTTGGGTGGCCTGTCAACTTTGTGCCTGTTGGGCACATACAGCCTGTGCAGGTGTTGATGACGACAATGAAGAAGAAATCCACATCTGTACATTCTGTGAGACAAAATAACTATGTACCCCGTACTGCCCGAATTGGTACCCTATACTGCCCCTACCCTGGGGCATGATAGGGTTTTCACTAGGGTTTCGTAAAATTAAAATTTTAACTATTGTTGATTATTTTTATTACTAAATTCTATGCCAAATGATACTTTAATGTATAACTAAAGGGTTGTGATTACTTTCAATAAATAAATATATTTGATTATTTTTTAATTGTTTATTTCCCTTAACGCCCCCGTTATGCCCCCCCCTTCACCTACGAGTATACATTGAAATAATAAACAAATGTCAAAAAATCAAAAACACAATTATGTCATATTTATTTGTAGCCAGTACGATTAAGAATAGGGTAATCTAAAAATTGTACAGAGAGTTCTGCAGGACGGGATTCTAGCTCTAAGATATATATGCAGTTCTCTTCAGGGGCGGGTTTTAGCCAAACACCCGGCACGTAAAGGGTCACTTGAGGTCCAACACCAGGCCAGTAACGTCCTAGGTTATGACCGTTAATCCATACGTAGCCCTGCAAAAAAAATATTACAGATTGTATCACTAATACTGTAACAATGCGCTTTTAGCTTTGTTGCAATCCTCCTTGGTTCTATATCAGTGTCTTTTGGCCACTTACTATTTCTTCAAATTAAAATCAAAATTCAAAATTTAGTATTCCTTTCATTATTTTTCCATCAAAAAATTCCATACGTATAACTAGAAAAATGTGTTTTTATTTTTTTCTAATCTTCTGATATTGCGATTATATTTATAAAGCACTAATCTTCAAATTGTAAATTAAATATATTTATTATTTTATAATTTAATTAGTTTAGTATTACTTTTATTTCTATAATGCTCGGTTCTCCTTCCTCATTATCATCATCATCACCGACCCATATATGTCCCACTATTGGGCTCGGGTGTCCTCTCAAAACTGAGAGGGTTTAGTCCATAGTCTTCCCAAAGGCTTCTCTTGCCCCCGGAAACGAAAACTCAGGTATTTCACGGTTTCTTCACGATGGTTTGCTTTATCAATAAGCAGTGACAATTATAGAATACGCATAAGGAAAAAATTGAGGTGCGTGCGGGTTTGTGAGTGTAACACTCACTGATGTGTAAAAATATGGTGTTCTTAAAACATACTTAACGCGAACTATACTACCAGTTAAATCACAAAATAATTTAACAATACAACAATACTATATTATTATCTTACAAATGCTGCATATAAATATACCACTATGCATGCTAAATGTTTGGTTAAACTTACTTTTCCCCAACCGGTTGGATCTAAGAATGTGTCTAGTGGTTTCTGCGACGGTTCTAATACAAAGCAATTGCCAAATAAAACTGGTCCATTATTAAGTTGGGTCTGAGGCAATTCTTCGCTAACTGGTTCTTTCACAGTTAATGTGGTAGTCTTCAAAGGATATCCTGTTACGGACCATGTGCCGGTTAAAGTTTTATTATTGTAAGACACCGTCTCCAAAATTCCCTGTAACATAAAATCATTAGTTATAATCATATATGCTATAATTATAATATCACATGATAATAGTATAGTAGGTATGCAATAATTACTATTTTCTTCTTAATAATAATTGCATATAACTATGCATAAAGCGTGTTAAAGAAGCACTTATCGCTACTTTTACTGCCTATTAAGTAAGTTGTGAGTATATCTAAGCGAAACTATCTTATCGCAACTAATATAGTTATAATATCTGTATAATAAATCGAAAAACAAACTTCGAAACAGTTCTAATAGCATAAATAACTTTACCTTGAAATCGTGAATTTTATTTCCATAGTTAATGCGTCCTTGGTTTTCCACCAAAAGAGACAACACTGCACCAGGGTGTCCTGTCAGATTTATGTGGTATACTCGATGCATTCGATTGATTACGCCTTGAAGTTCCTACAATCCGGTCATTTGACCAAGAAATATAATGTAAGTAGAAATAAATTAGAAATTGTCAACATCGTTACCTTATGAATTTGTCACCCCGCGTCCTAGTTCGGACATTAAGTCATTAATCACAAATCCGCCATTTGTGATTAATGACTAGAAAATTAAGGTTCTAAAGTACAATTTTATATTAGTTTTATAACTTAGAATATTTCATCTTACATGTAGAACTCGGTTGAATGAAGCCGCTGTTGCTAATTGACAAAGACAGCAAAATTTAAAATATGTATATACAAATGAATAAAACAACAAAAAATTTTTAAAAATAATTCAAGCAAATACATGTTTCTTCATATATTACCTATCCTCTCTCTTCCTCTTCCTATCGCACTCTTTATAAACAAATATATTAAAAGTTTCAGTTGTTACTAAAATATTGGTATAACTACGTACTCCGTCAAGGTAGACATAAATCCAATCACGGGGCTTTCTTATTTCAAGCAATCCGCCCGATTCTGCCAATGTAATCTCGTACAGCACAAGTCCACCACGCTGTCGAAGTTCTTCAAATGTTGGTAAAATCGACCCGATTACATCCTTATACTTTATGCCCGTGACAGTGCGACCTTTAGTTGATAAGAGGCTAACTTTAGGAACAACTATAACTGTCCCATAGGCACCTTTCTTCGATGGTAACGGAGCGGACGTGTTTTGCAAATTTAAATGCTAAAATGAAACGAACTCCTAAATTAATACCATATTGAGATGACGTAATATAATATTCCTAATTTGGTAATACTAACCTTCATCATCGTTTCTCGAATAGCATAATATTTAGGTGTTGGATCTCCTGCTTCAGTAAGAGGAGCATCGTAGTCATAAGATGTTATATCAGGAAGATATTTTGAGAAGAAATTGGCACCTAAAAATGATTTACATGTTTTGTACGAGTTCATTGCACTGTTAAGTAAAAGACAAATGAATTTTAAATTGTTTATATAGAGCCTTACTAATGATAGGTACATACCGGATGTGAATTCAAAGTTCGTTCCACCAAAGAACATGTAGAAATTAAAATTAATATTGTACTTCAGCATATCACGTAATGTCTGGACAACAAGCTCAGTAGAAACCTGTTGAATGTTTTCAGTCCAGTGGGTTAGCCATCCAGGGTAGAACTCAGCATTCATGACCGGTCCAGTTGGCATATAGTTCCTTAGTATTTTTATTGCATTCAGTACATCGATTGCTAAAAGAAATTAAAAGATTTAAAACATTTAAAAGATTTAAAGATTTTTATTATTAGGAACTTAAAACTAATAATCTAAAATACATATTTGTTCGTAAGCAACTGCATTAGTAAACACTGTGTCGCAGTCACTTACGCCCACCTCAAGACACAGTAGAAAGTTCGTAAATACACAAATTTATTAAGCTACAACAGAAAAATTATGAATAATTAATATTTTTTAATAATTAAATTTGTCTATATAATATTATAATAAGGATTAGAATATAAATTTATAGTAAATTAAAATTACAATGAATGTTTGATCAATTAACATTTGTATCAGAATAGAATAATTTGCTATTTAGTATGTGCGCGCGTGTGTGTGTATGTGTGTGTGTGCGAGCGTGCGTGTGTGCGTTTGTTTGTATAAGAGTGAGTAGGATGTGAAGTTAATATTAACTAAAAACAAGTTCCTCTGTCTCATCATACGTCAAGCCTTGTAAATATTTGGTGAGTTTATTTTTGCATTCAAAATAAGTGAGTGGGTAGATATTTAATATGTTATTTATACTATTATAGACTCTACAAGCAAGATAGTTATAATGTCGCTTAACAAGAGTAATTCGACATCTTGGAAGCTTGCAAACCCGACTTGTGCGTCTGGTGTTTTGGTTTTTATTTACGTAGGGTAAAGTTAGATGTTTGCGCAGAATAAGTTGTCGGAGAAATAACTGTCTTACAGTCATGACATTGGCGATTTTGTAAAGGTCTGTGGTCGAAAATAAGATGGGCTTTGAGAGCATAACTTTCAACAGTGCTCTTTGCGCTCTCTCTAAACGCAGAAATCTCGTTTTGCCAGACCCTCCCCAAGCTGCGATACAGTAGGATAACGTTGATTGCACCAGTGAGAGGTATATAGTCTTTAAAGTCTCATGGTCAACGACAGCTCTCAAGGTTTTGAAGATGTAAATAAGTTTCCTGACTCTAGCTACAGTTGCCCCAATCTGTTCCTTCCATGTTAGCAAACTGTCTATTTGAACCCCGAGATATTTGATAGTATGAGCATGAGTCAGTTCAATACAGGAACAGCTAGTATCTGCAGGTGTGCATCGATGGGCAATTATCTGGAAAGGTTGGCGTGGCTGGGCCGACAAGTTGGCTGAAAAGGTAGTAAAAACAGTTTTATTTAGGTTTAGAGTTAAGCAGTTTTTATCCAACCACCTCGTTATCATTGACATTGCTATCTCAGCATGCACACGTGCTTCTGCCCAGGAGGGAGCCTGTATAAGTAGAGCAGTGTCGTCAGCGTATGCGAATATTTTACAATGACTCAACTTCAAGTTGCACATCTCATTCACATAAATAAGAAATAGTGTAGGGCCCAGAACGCTACCTTGGGGGACGCCACATGTGAGAGGTAGGGCCTGGCTAGTGTGCGGATGAATTTGTACCCTCTGCTTCCGGTCACTGAGATAACTTCTGAAAATCCCAAGGACAGTGCCACGGACTCCAATGTTCTCCAGCTTTTTTATGAGGATGGGAATGGAGACCGTATCGAAAGCCTTCGAGAGATCCAGGAAGATACCAATCGTTTTAAGGTTGGAATTTAAATTTGCAACAACTGTTTCCGTTAATTTTAGAACAGCATCCTCAGTAGATTTACCCTTGCGAAACCCAAACTGATTATTTGAGAGAATAGAGACAGCATCAAGATATTTAGTCAGTCTGTTATTTAAAAGTTTTTCAAGTATTTTTGAGAGCGTTGTCAGGACGGATATTGGTCTATAGTTATTGATACTGTCTCTATCTCCGCTCTTAAAAATGGGATGAACAAGAGCTTCTTTGAGTACTGTTGGAAAGACACCGTTGGAAAGCGAGAGGTTGAAGACATGGGTTATGACCGGGACAAGATGAGCACGAGCAGCTTTTAATAAAGACGCAGAGATATTATCCCAACCAACAGCACAATTTTTGAGACCTAAAATTAGAGATTCGATTTCTTGTGGGTCAGTTTTAATTAAAGCCATAGAATTTCTCAATAAGTTTGGAGGGTCATCACACGTATGTGAACTAATAAACTTCGATGCAAGGTTCTTTCCTGCACAACAGAAAAACTCATTGACTATGTCAACAGCTTGCTCGGGCTTGCTAGATATCTGCAACAGGTTATTAGCAGAAATATTTGTGCTATTAATATTTGTAACTTTTTTAATAAGCTTCCACGTGGCTTTAGGGTTATTCTTGGCTTTGGAGAATTCGGTACGTTCGTAGGCAAGCTTAATAGATTTTAAAAGCTTCCTACAGTAGTTCCTATAACGAATATAAACTATTTTGGCTGTCTGATCATCAGGATCTTTCCTTGATATTTTGTATAAACGGTCTCGATTCCTTACGCAACGCAATAGTCCAGGAGTCATCCAAGGCTTAATAATTCGCCGTTTACTAGGGATCTTAGTAGTGCTCGAGTGTGTCCTGATTACATTTATAATAGTGTTGACTAATGCAGTGGCCGCCATTTCAGCATCAGTCATAGACAATATGAAGGAAAAATTAGTATTTCCTAGGGCCTCGACACATGCATCCTCATCAATAACAATCCTTGTACATGCAGATTTGCTCATATTAATTTTTCTATTGCAACACAAGATTACAGGAGCATGATCAGTAATAGATGTGTCTATAACAAGTGCAGTAGAAGAAGTATTTGTTTTCAACAAAATATGGTCCAAGCAGCTGTTATACCTAGTAGGAAATGTATGGGCAGGCAGCATGGCGTGGACAGCGGCAACATACAGGTATGCATCTGCCTCAGACTCAACCTTTCCAGGCAATATGTTAATGTTAATGTCCCCAATTAAAGCGATAGTTTTAAATTTAGATAATGATTTTAGAGTATAATCCATAGATTCTAAAAAATTTGATAAATTCCTGACTGAGGGAGATCGATATACAGCCACAATGGCCACTTCATTTTTAAACTTAAGGACAAGGCAGTTAGCGTCACTGAAAGCCGGCTTGACGACAGTGCAAGCTAAGTCGGTCTTGACGAAAGACACCACACCATCATTTTGGTTAGTGAAGTTGCTTTTAAATGAATTATAGCCAGGTAAAACTGGTAAATATTTACATTTACTCAACCAGCATTCACTTAGTATAAGCACATCAAAGACAATATTAATGCGTTTCAACAGTAACTGCAGCTCGTTAAAATTACAACCAATACTCCTAATGTTGAGGTGCAAGATTTTTAAGGAATCATTTGTGTTTGTTAAGAAGCCAAGACATTCCTCTGGTGCACAAATATAAGATTGAGAGATAGATATTCTCTCGATATCATCATTAATATTGGGTGTACTATCCATACTGAGAGGTGGAATGAACGGATGTCAAAGGGCATAGTACTAGCCGGTAATGCAGAGCCATAGTAGTAGAGCTTATGTTGACATTAGATGAGAAGAGATTTTGTATAATATATTGAGTATATTTTTTTATATATTGTGTATATTGATATTTGTATATATTGATATATTGAATTTGTGTATTGTAAGTATGAACGAGAAGACATAATAGTAGAATAATTGTGTACAAAACAATAAGATTAACCTTTATAGAGTAAAACAAGTACTGAAAAGATAATTGTAAACAACAGCATGATACACATAGTCACAAATGACTGACAGATTTTAATTTATTCAGATCAGTCTCGCATCTTATCAGTATAGCAGGAGATCCTTCTTTTTTTCTCAAGAATATTCTTCCATTCGACACCCAACAATGATCGTATGCGTTGGATTTGGCATATTCTTTAGTGAGGTAGAGTAGTCGTTTAATTTTTGGCGATAAGTTTTCCGAGATATAAACTGGTTTGCGCGGGCCACGTATATGTAGAGTTTCCGTGCTAAATTTACTAGTTTTGTTCTTCTTATTGTAGTCTTTGTACTTTTTTATTATGACTTCTTTTGTAAGAACACTGGTAAAGTCCACGATAATTGTTTTATTTTCAGAATCTTTTTTAGTAATGCGAAACACATCTCTAACAGACTGTTGGTCAATTTGTGTGTTAAGTACTTGTGAAATGGCAGAGATTTGTTTGAGAAGACCTTGTTTTGTTTCACCAGGAGCATACGGAATATTTTTAATTTCGATACAGGTGGCCCGTTTGTGTCGCTCTAAGTATTCAAGTTTTTCTTCAAGACCCTGAATATATAAAAGGTCTTTCGAACGATCGGATTCCAGCTTATCTATTTGAGACTGCAGGCTTTCAAATCTATTGGCAAGGAAGTCAGCAGTGTTTTGCATCGCCACATTTTGCGCTTTAATCTCCTCAATCGCAACTGCTATTTTCTCCATTTTTTCGTCCTGTGAGATTTGATGCATTTTAAAATCCTCGAACATGGACTTCATTTCCATCATGAAGTCACTTAGCTGGGTGTCGGAACAGTCTGTGCGCTTGCGTTTAGCACGTTGGGTTATGTTGTGAGTCCCACGATCTAATTCCTCCTTAGCTTTACTCACGTCCGCTTCGGTTGAGCAATGCTGTAATAAGCTTTGCGTTAATTCCGAATTCGGGGTTGTTATGGCGCTCAGCGGCTCTTGTGCTGTATGTATGTGGGGTGAGGCTGGGGGGGTGCGACGGAGAGGCATCACTAATTATTATATCCGAAATGCTAAGGGAGGACGAATGTACAAGCACCAACAGTAGGGAACAAAAACAGTATTAAATAAATAATCAGAATTTTTAAAATGAACACCCTTTAGTCTATAAAAGTACCAGGCGCGTATAACTCTAAGTCACTTAATTCACTAACCGCAGCACAGTTGGTCGTACCCTTGTTGCAGTTGGTTGATCTTCGTACAGGGCGGGGCTAACGTGTAAGCTAGCGGCGCGTACGCTGATGGTGGGCGGGACGTTAGTAGATGGCGGGCGGCGGTGATTCGCTCGTTGAACGCACAATGAATGAGCGGTATAGCGATACTGGGTGACGTCAACTTACTCCACTTGTATTATGTGCTCCTATTATTTTGCACGAATTAAAATTGTTAAAATATTTAAAATTATTAAAATTTAAATCGACAAGAATTCACACACGTCCACTCGTAACCGAGGTCCGGAGGGAAGGGCAAGTAAGATCGGAAATACAATTAGGAGGACTATTCTCAGAAATAGCTTTTAACACGTTAAATAAAGTTTGAAGAACAGAGAAGAGTGAGTCAAGTTT
>DWQC01000007.1:0-10187 GCA_018252455.1 Pythonides amaryllis
ATTTTTTGTATGTTGTTATGTTTGTTTATCTTATGTTTGTTTGTCTTATGTATGTTTATGTATTTCCCGTTCGGAAAAATGATGGTGTGGGCTACCTTGTTCATAGAAAAGATAACAAATAGAAATTCCTTAGGCCAAATACCACAATTATAATTAAAGTTTCTTAAATCATGTTACAAATATAACTGGTTGCACAGTCACGTATCCGTTTTTTATTTACAGTAACAAAAGGTAAAACAGTTTAGATTTTTCTTAATTTCCAGTCATAGTATAAAATGGAGTCCTCCGGTAGATTTACATGTGTAGTGCATTGCAATCAAAATTAAGTTGAACTAAGCCAAAAAACTATTTCTCTCTATCAAGCAATTCCCCATTTTTACAACCTGAACTTCTCTCATGCAATGCCGGGCCAGATCACTAGTTGAGACATAAAACAGACCTGATAACTTATATTCCCACATAAACCACACACAAACCATACCATAAAACATAACTATACCATATACCACAACCCACACAAAATAACTTATTTTCAGGGTTGAAGACACAGAAGATCGCGCTGACGACATAACTCTAGAACAATATGTCAGCATGCGAGGATACTTGGAGGGGAAGCGTGGGAAGGGTGGGGAGGCCGCGGCCGCCGCCTGGCGCACCGCCTGGGGCAGCGTGGCCCCCGCTGCTAGGGCGCTCTGTGAACGACTGCGGTTAGTGCTCGAGCCTACTGGACGGTCGAGAAGAGCTGGTAAGGATGCTTGTTAATCTGTATATTAATAACAGTTATATTAACAACAGGTATATTAACAATAGTTTACGGAACTCCATGTCGTAGCGCTCTGGGACTTTTTCTAGGAGACATTTCAATAGTGATAGGTTTGATGGCGACGATGATGGTGGTGGTAGAGGTAACAGTTGTGGAGGTGGTGGTGGCAGTGACGGTGGTGGAGATGGTGGTGGCGGTGGTGGAGATGATGGTGGCGGTGACGGTAGTGGAGATGGTGGTGGTGGTGATGATAAATAAATTCCTTAAATGTTCGTGTAGCCTAGGCACAATCGCCCAGATGTAACTTTGACAACTAACTAATAGTATGGCTATTTTACTTTTAAATAAATAAATAACACTTAACACTCATAGCCAGTAATCTTAAGAGTAGGGATAGCCCAGTTTAGCCCGAGCTCGAATCCAACATGCACCAATTTTTCTGGTAAAATGACGTGCGTATTGTATAATCTTTATAGCTCTTCGGTGAAATAAAATGTCTTGAAGAAACATGCATGACTAAGAATTCTTAAAAAAATAAAAAAGTGACCTGTCACGGGACGCCTGGTTGAAGTGAAACATTGAGTTACAAACTACAAGGAATATGCGTAAACAACAAGATTCCGAACTATTCAGGAACTATATTTTTTCATTATAGTAGATTTAATGAAAAAAATACATATGACGAAATTTTTACCGAAAATGATGACTACCTAGGTATTTGTTTAATAAATAGGTATTTATTTTGACATTTTACAAAAATTCAATGTTATTTCAAGTTGCCACAAATCAGTTATTATCATCTGTGATTTAGTAATAGTTATATTCGTAAAAATAATTATCGTATATTTTTAAGTGCTACGACAACGTCGCCTAGACCGCCAAATTCAAACTGTCAACGGCACGAAGCGGCAACGCCGCAACCTGCTTTCCTAATAATTCTATAAAATAAGCGTCACATCAAAAACATTAGTTCGCCGTATTAAAACCGTCAGGGTCATGCAAATGTTGAAATTGAAGTCAAAAACTAAAATATATTCTTGATTAATTATATTTATTACTAAAAACTATTCTTTATTAAAAGAAATTTACATATTTGACTAAAAATAACTAAAACTAAAAAATAATTAAAATAGGTAATAATTAAGTAGGTAATTAAAACTAAAAGTACCTAAGTATATACTTACTTACTTACATATTTACAAATACAAAAATAAATAAAAATATATTTTTATATTTATTATAGATATTTACAAATACGAAATAGGCCTGCAATATAAATTGCAATAGGTATTCTATTCTTTTATTTCTATTCTATATTTTCGAAAACTATTTCGTTGAAATTTCAATCATAAATGCTTACCGGGATAAAAAGTCGTTCGAATTAGGTCTCAGAATATTCGTTTTTTTTTCATGTAAAAACGATTTTCCATATAAAATGGTTTTTAGGGTAAAATAATTTCGGCGCCATCGTGGCTAGTTTGGTACCCCAGTTGGCAGTTCAATGATGTTGATATAAAAATGTGTGTATGTGTATTAGTAACACACGTATTACGTGTGTTACTTCTTAAAGAAGTGAAACTTGAACTTATACACCATCATCCCCACCACCACCAACGCCAATATCACCACAGTCACCGCCATCATCATGAACAATCATCTCCATAATATTCATTAAATATTCATATAAAATTCATCTATACTATATATAGTTAGTCTACTAGTACTAATAGCATTAATCATATTATTACTAGTCCTAGTACTAATATTATAAATTAGGGTATATAAACAGTAGGCTGTTTATATACCCTAATGAATAAACAGCCCTTCGTATGTCGTAGTACTCGAAGTATGTAAACGACTCGTTCCCACGGCAAGCGTGTCGCCACGGAAAACGTGTCGCCACGCCAACATTTCGTTTTGCCTGAGCCTGTAGATGTCAAAATCAAAATCATCAAAAGAAAATTCGAAGGCATGTGAAGTCTTCCAATTCGCACTTGGCCAGCGTGGTGGACTATGGCCTAAGCCCTCTCAGCTTTGAAAGCAGACCCGTGCCCAGCAGTGGGACGGATATGGGTCGGTGGTGATGATGATGATGACTCATAACTGTGTCACATTAGGTTTCACTGTGTCTCGGGTGCCATGAACACACACACACACACACAGAGACAAGAACATAAAAATCCTGCCCCGTGAGGAATTGAACATAGGACCTTTCGAATAACAGACCATGTTGACCACTGCGCCATACCGGTCGTAGAATATGTATTTTTAACTTTCTATGACAAAACAAAATTTGTCAGGTCAGCTAGTTCTTAATACAATAATATTAAAAATTGAATTTAGAAATTCCTGTTATCGACTGTTTATTATTTCCGTCGTCATTTCCGTAATAAGTAAATACGCTGTGCATGACCATAATTTAATGTTAATTATTTACCAATATTTGTATGTATTTTATATTCTAATAATAATTTTGTCGAGCATAGTGGCAGAGAGCACGCAGCCACAAAATAATTAATAGTCTGTGCAAACGCATCGCGTTGCCCGCGCTCTTTTTTAAATTTTTGGCGGGAATACAATTCTTCGTCTCGATGAAAGTACTGATACTCTGCCGTCGGCCATATCAATTGCTTTTCGAAAAAGAATATTATTGTATTTCTTTGTCATCAGCGACCTATATAGAATACATATAAAATGAATAACAATAATGTAACATATCGTATTTCTACATATGAAAGATATAAAATTATTGTTCTTAAAGAACAGGGATTGTCGGTTACAGACATTGCAAATGAATTGGGAGTTACGGTGAGTTTAAAATTTATTGTTTTTAAATCCTGATGAAAACGAGAAGTTTTATAAGTATGACTTGTTAACTATGTGTTTTTATGTGTCGACTTTTCAATTCGATTCAACTTTTTTAATGGTGATTCAATTTACATACGTAATTGATTTAAGTAGCGAATGGATTAGATGGATTAATTTGAAATATCTTTCCGCTACATTGGGACAGCAAAAAAGATAAAATAAACGACTTTTGAATACTATTTTTAACTAACTTAATATGTAACAATTCTAGAAAACGTATATTTTTTTTCAGAGAGGAACTGTATATTTATGGCTTAAGCGGTGGGAAGAGGAAGGTGTCGTTGCTACTCGTAAAAGTAGTGGTCGCCCGCGTAAAACCTCGTCGTCGCAGGACAGCCAAATCGTGAACAGTGTGCTTACTGATGGGTTTGTGCAAATCCGTGAATTATCATCTTTAAATCACGTATCATCTTCAACGCTTCGTCGCCGTCTAAAAACTGTCGGCATACGTCATAGAGTTCCGGCGCGAAAACCCCTTTTAAGCGAACGCCACAAACAACAGCGGCTGCAATTTGCCCGCGAATATTTGAATTATGATTTTAGCAAAGTCATATTTTCTGATGAAAAGGTATTTATATCTTGCGCCGATGGACGTTTGTCGTTATGGCGACCTGATAACACGAGATATTTACAAAAATACATACTACCATCTAACAGAAGTGGCCGGATAAGCTTCGGCTTTTGGGGCTGGATGGGAGCCAGTGGACCCGGTGAATTAGCCGAAATTAGTGGTCGCATGAACAGCGACCAATATACAAACATCTTAAGAGAAGTTTTATTGCCTAGTCTAGAGGTGTACTTTCCCGGGCTAACTGGTATTGAATTTGTGCAGGATAACTCGGGGATTCATAATTCCCGATTTACTCAGGCCTGGTTCAATCGAAATGAAAATTTGGTAAAATTGTTTCCTTGGCCGCCTAAAAGCCCTGACCTTAACCCCATAGAAAATTTATGGGGTCTGATGGTCCAAGAGTGGGACAGCACCCAAGCTAGAACAAAAGAAGCATTAGTCAGACATGTCAATGAGATATGGGATAGCTTCAGGGGAAGCAATATATGTTATAACATGGTTGCGTCAATGCGGGAACGCTTACAAGATGTCATAAATGCTCAAGGTGGCTACACAAGATTCTGATTTAATTATATTATTAAGATATAAATTTAATTATAATAAAAGTTTTTTTTTGTTTTTTAGTTTTTTAAACAGTTTTTTTATGCAAATGTTAAGTATGTAAATTTTATTAAATATAAATTTAGTTTTTTTTGTTGTATTCGCGTTATAGATTTCTTTTAAAAACGACTAACAACATGGTTAGTACTATATTTTAACATCTTGTTTTATCGTCTTTTTGTATTGTAGTCACTAAACACTATTTACATAAAAATATTTTATTTATCGCATTGTGTTTCATTTTAGAGTATTATCATATTATTTAATATTATAAACGCGAAAAAATGTAATTATGGATGGATGAATGGATGTTTGTTACTCTTTCACGTCAAAACTACTGAATGGGTTTTAATGAAACTTTACAATAATATTACTTATATAGCAGAATAGCACAGAGGCTATATAAATACAATGTAAACTCCATGTAACGTCACTCGATTTTACGACAAACTTTCTAAAGCGTCGAAAACAAGTGGCTTAGTTGGTTTAGCTTGTATTCTAATTCTGATTTTGCTTCTCTCCATTTAACATCCCTTCTGTGTCGTTATATAGAGTTTACACCTAACTTTTGCACGTGGTTTTGTTTGTGACACAACATAGGGTTGTCAAAACCTCGCCTGCGGCAGCTTTACTCGCGTACGCCGCGTAAAGCAACAGTGATACACTAAAACAATGTACTAGAACTAGAGAATTGTAGATCTAAAAACATACTACAAATAAGTCCGTCCGTAGCATGTCTCTACCTCTTATGGTGAACTCAAAATAACTACTTTTATGTTTAAAATTTCAATTAAAAATATTACGTTATTTTCAAGGCTGTTTTCTTCTGTTCAGTATTAATCCTTATCTAAATAAAGCTGCGCCGTTTAATATAGATGAAAAATGTCATTTAAACTTTATGAATCAAATAGATACTTTAGAAAATATTATAGATTTAAAATTAGTCGCCACCAAAAAAATATTTCCTCCGCAAGCCAGCTCCTTCCATGTAGCCGCGCTAGCTGTTTTGCAACATAAGGCTTCTTTTTATCCTAGAATTCGTGCGGGGTCGAGATTTACGCGGGTAAAACTTTCCATGCGAGCGAAGCCGTGATTAGATAGTTAGATACATATGTATCTAAATCCCTAAAGTAAACATTGGTTTTTTTACTTATAACATCAGAATCTGTCAGTAAAAGTCTCGTCGAAACCGATCCAGATTTATTGCATTTTATGGGTTTTCGTTTTTGGTATGAATTGCTAAATTTATTTTCTAAACTTAAAATAACAAAAGTTATTCCTCATAACATCATCTATCTGCCAGTGAAAGTTCCGTTAGCATCGCTTCAGCCGTTAAGATTACCGAGACCTCATACAAACATTCATTCCTAATTGAGCAAGCTATTATGTTTTAGTTTTTCTTTCTTTCTCTGATCCATTAGTCCAGCTCGTACTAGGTAGGTTGTATTCGCTATTTTCACCGATATATTAACCTACCCAATCAATATTCTTCTTAATTTTTTTATATAGGTAACAAATTGACATTTCCAGCTTCTTACTAAAGATATTTATGTTTTTTTATGCAAATAAATCACACTTACATACCGTAATTAATTTGTAGACATGTTAAAGGACGTTACAAATATTCAAAAACGATATTGGAAGTGTAAAGTCATTAGGTGCCTACTGATTTTGTTTCGTTTTATTAATGTATACATATTTTTGGTACAATTTGATGTTTACATAATTTATAACAAATTGACGTATACATCTTTTTGGAGTGACAGGTGTTTAGATATTTTTGAAAATTTGACAATGTATACATATTATTGCTCGTGACTGTACATCAAGGACTTTAATTATTTGAGATTCAGTTATAGCACTGATATCCCTATCATTTTCTTTGAATACTGTTTTAGACTCATCACATGCTACCATTGCCATAACTTCAATTTCTGTTTTAGTTACTTTTTGGACAATACAAACATATTTGTAATATCTCTTTTTGCCAGGAAACTTAACGATAACATAGTCACCTTGCTTAATTCTACTCTCTTCCTCATTCCTTTCTTCTTCGTTTTCCTCATCAGTGACTTCATCAGAAATATCATCCACGCTGTCTCCAGATTCTACCCACTCTTCTTCGGTAGTTGAGCTATTATAGTCAGTTTTTTTAAGTTTGTTTTTTATAATACTTTTCTTTAATAACTTCTCATCAGTCTTAAGTTGTCGTGCTTTTTCAGTCGCTTCTTTCTTTTTTTTCCTTTCCTCAGCTCTTCTTTTTTTCTCTATCTCTAATTCAGTCTTTTTCTTCATTTTATTTTCATGGTATCTTTGCCATTCCAAAGATGATACAACAGATGGCACTTTTTCTTTCTTTCTTCCTTTTGAGTTTTGTTTAGGAGTTGGCCAAAACAATGCTCTTTTAAATGGACTAGGTATTACCATATTATCTGAATTCTTTGAACAACTTTCATGTGGCCTATAATGGCTTGATATAGGTGGTTCTATCAATGTTCCTGTGTTTATTGTGCCTTCGAGGTTTTGAGTAGTGTTTTCTTGGACTTCTTTGCAGGGAGTTTTAGGGTCTTCATTTAGGGGTAAATATTGGAACGGAAAATCCAAAGTTGTAGCTTGTGATGTGGATGGCATTGTCAATGGATCGCTACTCGGGACTGCATCAAGGGGTGGTAATATTTGAGTTGTACTGCCTTGTTCTGATATAGAATTACTTAAGGTAGAGAGATTTTCGATTGGTGGTAAGACTTCTTTATTTTTTGTTAGTAGGTCTTCAATCTTTTTATAAAATTGAAACAATCCAATATTTTCGTCAACTTCTTCTGAAGCAATATATTTTTCCAGGAATTTAAGGCCCATTTCCAGTTCTTTAATTTTCGCCTTTTTTTGTAATGCTATTAATTCATCTGTTGGTTGTTCTGGTGCACAGCATACTTCATCAGGATTCCAGGGTGAGAGTCCACACTTACGAAACCCGTTTTGAAACATCTCTGGTGATAATGTGTCTTTAAGTACTTTGTTTAGTAAACGACTAAAATGAACTTTTCGCAAAATGGGGGAAATCAATGTGTTCTAAACGCCAAGACTGCACAGCAGTTTTCCAAGCGCCCTTTAAGCTTCTGAAAATAGCTACATCCATGGGCTGTAAGAGATGAGTGGCATTAGGAAAGAGAGCAATTAGGATTATCCCATTTTCCGAACAAAACTTGCTCACGTGAAATGACATGTGTGATGTGTGCCCATCCATAAAAAGTATGACTGGTTTTTGAATACCATTGTCATTCAACCATTTATCAAATATATTGCAGATATATTCAAAAAATGTCTCCATCGTCATCCAACCGCTGTCGGACCGTCCAATACCCCAATTTATAGGAACAGACAAGCTTAATTCTCTTGGTATTCTTAAATACTTAAAAATAACCATGGGTGGTAGAACTTGACCAGCAGCATTACCACCTAAAAGAACTGTGAAACATTCTTTTTCGTCCGAGTTAACTTGTTGGTACACCGATTTGTCGCCTTTAGCTGCTAGTACCTTGTTCCCTTTCGGATTCAAAAAAAATGCAGTCTCATCCATATTATAAATTCGTTGAGGTTCAAGCAAAATATTTGTGTAATTGTTTTCTTCAAGATAGGTGCTGACTTCTTTAAACCAATTCTTTAACTGTGACGCCGTGATTGAAGCTCTGGGTAAAGTTAAATGTTGAGGCTGTCTAGGAATAAGGTCTGGGTGCCGTTTTAAAAAACTGCTGTACCATCTTTTACCAGGCCTTCCATCTTTAAAAGGAGTTTCTAAATTTAAATCATCAACAATTTTTTTCACACTATCTTGTAAATTGTCTTTGCCTATTGGGAATCCCTGTTTCACCATTGCTTTAGCCCACTTTACAAGCAAAGCTTCAGTATCATCTGAGATGTAGCATGTTCTTCCCATTTTTCGTTTTATTGGTGTCTTACCTTTTACTTTATTCAGCAGAGTTACCCTAGGTATCCCAAATTTTTTTGCCGCAGTTGACGTCGGAACTCCTCGTCTGCATTCCTGAATAGCGGCTTCCATATTAGCTTCCGAGTATCGAAACATTTGTCCTTTTATTGGCGGCATAATTATCAGTCTGGAACAATAGAACCAATAATTGACATCATGTATACCCCAATAATAGACACCATGTCTACCTTTAGTAAAAGTGATCCAAAATTGTTGATATCTCTACAGTAATCTTTTCATTGGGAATAGAGTTGAAAATCATACCGAACCTAACATAAGAGATTATTATCTTGAAACACCAATGGATGACACGCCTGTCATCTATTAGATATTCATTATTTTTTGGAACTAATAGTAGACATATCATAATTTGTCAGAAAAATATTAGCAAACACAAGAAAAGCACGTTTATCACCATCCCAACTTATCATTGATACGTCGACAAACGAGTGAAAAGTATTTTTTAAATAAATATCGATTCAAAACTCACCATCAAATTTCGGCGTCCTTAACCTAAAAAATAAGAAATCGCGAAACGCGTGCTCACTCCGTTACATGATGGACAACGACTGACGACATTTTGAAATTTCGTTTAGAAACTATTGGGAATTTTTGGGAACAATTCATAGATGGTGCTAGGTGTCCTATAATATTGTTATAAGAGTCATTTTACTAAAATTGTTTTTAATACAAGAACATTTTTTCGTAGGTGTCATCCTTTAGGTCACTGTCTGGCATTAGTGACTTTACCTTATACTATTTATGGTTCATTTGTGAAAGCAATAAACGATTATTATAAACATTATTACGCCGACCCGACGAACTTCGTACTGCAAGATTATTTTTTTCCGTTTTTTTTACCTAATACAGCTCTATCCGCCGGATAGAGCGGATTTGTGAATCTAAACCATACAGGGCTCCCTCCAAACACATACAAAAAAATCACAGAAATCGGTCCCGCCGTTTAGGAGTTCAGTGACGTACACAGCTGTAGAATTATAATACATATTATGTATAAAGATTATAAACAAAAATAATTGTTTATTTCAAACTATTACCGAGTTGCGCTCAACATAGCTTAACTTGTAAATCCCTAGTGCTTCCTTTACATTATTCCTTGTTATACTTAGAAAGTGCCGCGTTAGAGGAAAAAAAAGCGCTGAAAGTTTTTCTACCGCTTTTTTTTCCTCGGTCTACATCACAACCATCTAAAGTTTACCTAAAGCCGATGGTAAAGAAAAGAAATATTTATATGTACAAATTTTGACGTTCCTCAAATTAATCGTCAAGTTATGATTAGCTCTCTCATATGCTCACTGTCCAGCCATTCTCATACTGCCCTAATATTCCTTATATCACTAAATTTAAAAGAGTGCCGAGAGTTTTTTCCGCCGGCTTTT
>DWQC01000008.1:0-10027 GCA_018252455.1 Pythonides amaryllis
GTTACAGCTTGTATACCTACTTACTTATTATAAAAGCAAGGGGTGTAGGTATGGGTAACTGGGTGAGGGGCAAGGCAAGCATTATTGTTATTTGTATTAATCATTTTTCACCAAAACAATAAATGCATTATGTGAAAACAAATATCAAAATTTCTTTCAAAAATTATCGACGTAAATATTAATTTATTATGGCAGTAGAAATACTACAATTCGTGGTTTATCTGTGCCTTTGCAGGAAAACAATATAGTACAAAATTTTAATGAACAGTTTTACCCCTAGAGTAATTTAATGTGCGTTGAAAGGCATATTTAGTAGTCAGTAGAACTATTTAAAAAAAAAGGGGTTTTGTAAAATTTAATTCGTCTGGTGTGGCATCGTAGCTCCTAAACGATTTAACCGATTTTGATTTAGTTTTTTTTTTGTTCGAATGGTGTTATGAAGAGTGTTGTTAGCTATGAAGAACATCTGAAACCTAGTGAAAACTATTATACGCCCTTTCTTGCTTCGAAGGGCATGTGGAGCCTCGTAGGAGGACCTATGGTGTTCGCTCAAGCCCATATCGGTGATATTATATTAATAACCTAATACTATGGCCAATCGCATTGAAATACTGTAGTGGAATAATCTCTAGACCTCTTCAGATTGTGGAGAGACCCGTTCTTAATAGTGGCCCATCAAAAAGATTCAAAGATCATCAAGAAGATTCATCTATTAGATCAAAAGGATAAAAAAAGCGGGACCTCACGTGATTGTGATTACGAGAGTACGCGTCAATTATATATTATATGTCATGTTATATATATGTTAAGGCCAAGGACATCATTAATCAGCAGCAGCAAGATCTAGGTTTATCCCGACCTTCAGCAGCAACAGAGGAGCAACCAGGTGAGCCATTACAGGGGGAGATGCCTATGCCGAGAGAGCAAGGACAGGCCAGGGCTGGCACTTCTCGAGGCTTCACTTCTGTCGGCATTCACAGTAAGTTGGATGATTTAATGCGTAAACAAACAATCAACTTTAAAGCTTTAATGAGAACAGCACGTAACATTCGGTTGGAGAGCATCAGCGAAAAGTGGGAGTTCGATGACGTGTTGAAGGAGTTACAAACACGTTGGTCAGCTATAGATGCCCTACACTGGGAGATTTATATGGAGTTGAACGGAGAGGACGACGAATATGATACGGTTTTTACTAGACACGAAAGCACATATATTAATTTAAAGAAATCCATCAACCAGAAGCTGTGGTCTGTATCGCACAGAGAGAAATCGGTTCCTCAAATGGATATTCCTGTATTTTCTGGTAATTATCAACAATGGACATCTTTTAAAGATCTTTTTAACGAGGCCATTCATAGCAACCCTTCGTTATCTCCAGCTCAGAAAATGCAGTTCCTTAAAGGAAAGCTACGCGGAGAAGCCGAGAGACTCGTCCAACATCTACAGATAAGTTCATCTAATTATAACGTATGTTGGGAAATCCTTAACAATAGATATAACAATAAGAAACTAATTTTTTCTTCTCATTTAAATATCTTACTGAATTTGCCTAATATGTCTCAACAATCAACGATATGTATAAAGCGAATGCATGACGTCACGTTAGAGAGTCTCCATGCTATTTCTAATTTAGGAGTAGATGTCTCTAGCTGGGACCCTATATTAGTTCACATTTTGTCGCAAAAACTTGATAGTGTGTCGTTTAGTGACTATATAGATTCTTTAAAAAATTCACGCGATTTACCTATTTTAAATGAGTTTTTATCGTACCTAGAAAACAAATTTACTAGTCTTGAGTCCTCACGTAGGAAACAAGAGCATGTTCCAAGACCTATTCAAAATAGTAGCTCAAAAATTATGAATTTCGGAAGAAAACCAGGCGGTAATGCTTATAGCAATAATAATAATTATAATCATTCTCCGAAGTCATTTCATGTTACTTCAATTAAATGCGCATTATGCAAAGGAGAGCATGGTATACCTAATTGTTCGAAATTTCTTGGTATGCCTAATGAAATAAGGTTGCAAACAGCTAAACAATTAAAATTATGTATTAATTGCTTATTCAAACATAACAGCAAACAATGCATTTCCACGAAGCGTTGTCACCGTTGCCGCGGTTCACACAACACATTGCTACATGATTGTTTTCCGAAAATTTGCCCATCGTCAAATAATTCGGTGCAAATTACAAAAGCGAATGACCCTATAGCAAATAACTTACACGTGTCACAAAATACATCATCTGAAGTTTTGTTAGCTACCGCCATGCTCAAGGTCAAAGCAGAGGATGGTTCTTATCATATTTTAAGAGCATTAATAGATCAGGGTTCGCAAATTTCACTTATATCAGAAAAGGCAGCACAGCGTTTAGGTGTAAAAAGATCGTTTTGCCGAGGGGTAGTATATGGTTTAGGTGGAAAGGAAAATAACTGCAAGGGAATGATAAGCATTACATGTAGCTCAATTTATAATAACTTTACGTTTAGCACGGATACACTTATAATGACGAACTTAATAAAAAAATTACCTACGTGTAGTTTTGCTAAACCCACATGGCCATTTATTCAAAATATAGACCTTGCTGATAAAGAGTTTTGGGTAAGTCGTCCCGTTGACTTACTACTCGGATCTGATATTTACGCTCTAATTAAAATGGGAGGTATATGTAGAGGAGATGACATTGCGCAACCATTAGCAGAACAAACTCAACTCGGGTGGATCTTATTTGGTAAAATGCAAGCGTTTCAATGCAACGTGATTTTGACGAACGTTGATAGCATACAGCGGTTTTGGGAGGTTGAAGACGTAGAGGATGACACTGAGTTGTCATCCGAAGATAAAGCGTGTATGGAATTTTATTTGTCGACAACGGAACGCCGCGTAGATGGACGATATGTTGTTAGGTTGCCTATGAAGCCAGAATGCCAGGAAAAACTAGGAAAATCAAAGAACATAGCTATAGCACAGCTAGTTAATTTAGAAAAAAGATTTCTTAAACTAAATAAGTTCGCGGAACAGTATAGGGGTTTTATGAGCGAATATATTTCACTACAGCATATGATACCAGCAAAACATACTGAAAACGTTAACTCAGCTTGTTTTTTACCGCACCACGGGGTGCAGCGCGCGGAATCTGTTAGCACGAAGCTCCGGGTTGTGTTTAATGGTTCCGCGAAAACGTCGAGCGGTTACAGCTTAAACGATATCATGTATAGAGGGCCTAATTTGCAAAAAGATTTGCAATGTTTATTAATAAAATGGCGTATCTACCCATTAGCATATACATCGGACATCGAAAAAATGTACCGTCAAATAATCATTAACGAAAATGATCAGCCTTATCAGCAAATAGTTTGGCGAGAGTTCCCGGAACAGCCAGTTCAAGCTTTTCAGTTAACGACTGTTACATACGGTACAAAAGCCGCGCCGTTTTTAGCCATGATGACCTTGCGGCAATTAGCGGCAGATGAAGGTAGCAACTATCCAGAGGCAGCACGGGTACTGCAGGAGTCATTCTATATGGATGACCTTCTGCATGGTTCCTTTAACATCGACAGCGGGAAGAAGTTAATAGCGGACATAGACAATTTATTAAAATCCGGGGGATTCCAGTTACGGAAATGGATGTCAAACGAGCCACATTTGTTAGAGAGCGTAGAAGACAGGAATAGCGAAAATCATTTAATTTTCAATTTTGACGCTGATAATATAACAAAAACTTTAGGTTTGCGGTGGAACCCAAGAAAGGATATATTTACTTTTAAATATTATATTTGCAATAAAAGATCAACAAAGAGAGCTATTTTAGGTGAGATATCAAAGCTTTTCGATCCTTTAGGATGGATAGCGCCTTTTACTACAAAATTAAAATTAATATTTCAAAACATATGGTCAGCCAACTTACAATGGGATGATGAAATTCCAGAAGACATTAATAACGAGTGGATAAAAATAATATTGGATATTAATCTTTTAGATCAGTTTGAGATTCCGAGATGGATAGGATGTATGCAGGATGACTGTGTAGAGTTGCACGGGTTTTGTGACGCATCCCTTAAGGCATATGCATGCGTTATCTACGCGCGTATTGTAAAAGAAAGCGGAGTTACTGTAACATTAGTAGCCTCAAAAACAAGGTTAGTTCCTTGTAACAAAACGATCTCATTGCCGAGATTAGAAGTATGTGGGGCGCATTTATTATCGAAATTAATGAAAAAGATTTTAGCATGTTTACAATGGCGAAATATCAAAATTTACGGCTGGACGGATTCTATGGTGGTTCTAGGGTGGTTACAAGGTGATCCTGGTCGTTGGAAGACGTTCGTTGCAAACAGGGTTAGGAGCATAACGGAAGTAATACCGAGCGATAAATGGAAATATGTTAAATCAACAGATAATCCTGCCGATGCGGCAAGCAGGGGAATTCTAGCCTCTCAGCTAGCAAATAGTACTCTCTGGTGGAGAGGACCTGAGTGGTTAATAACGTTTAAGAATAATATTAAGAGCACTAGCTATACAACAGAAGAAGAGGTAAAAATTAAGAGAGTTAACGTATTACAAACAAGCAGCGAAGATAGCATAATTAATAAGTTATTAAATAAAAATAGTTCCTTAACAAAAGTTATAAGAGTGTTAGCATGGATACTTCGAGCAATAAATATAATTACATTTAAAAGACGTATAAGCGGCGACAGTCGATACACAGAAAAACAGCTGCCAGCATTTCTCACATTACATGAATTGAAACGGGCGAAGTTACTCATAATAAAATATGTACAAAGAATAGACTTTAGCGAGGATTATGAACATTTAACTAAATACAATCGATTAAATAATAAAAGCAAATTATTAAACTTGAATATTTTCTTAGATAAAAATAAAATAATGCGTGTAGGTGGGAGATTAAATAATGCACGTATTTGTAACGAGATGAAGCATCCTATAGTTCTGCCTTACAATAGTCCTTTTACAACTTTGTTAATACAGCAATCTCATAAACTCACGTTTCATGGTGGCCCACGGTTGACTTTATCAAACATAAGACAACGGTATTGGATTGTGTCTGGTAACAGAGCAGTCAAAAAAGAAGTTAGGAACTGCGTGAAATGTAGAAAGAATGAGCCAGTAAAGCAATTTCAGTTAATGGGAAATTTACCCGGAGAAAGAGTTAACCCTGCACTGCCGTTCTTTCACACTGGGGTCGATTATACCGGATACGTGGAAGTAAAAGCTAATAAAGGACGAGGTATAAAAACAATGAAGGGGTACATAGCATTATTTATCTGCATGGTGACCAAGGCGGTGCACCTAGAGCTGGTTTCAGATTTAAGTAGCCCAGCATTTTTAGCAGCTCTCCGAAGAATGGCAGCCAGAAGGGGAGCGCCCAAGCATTTATACAGCGATAACGGCACGAATTTTGTGGGAGCCAACAGAATGTTGAAAGAGGAATATTATGACCTACAAAATAGCCTTGATGAGACCTTCTTCAACGAAATATCTGATTTAAATATTGAGTGGCATTTTAATGCCCCATCTTGGCCAAGCGCTGGTGGACTGTGGGAGCGTGCTATAAGAAGCTTAAAGCATCATTTGAAGAGAGTAGTAGGAGAACAGAAGTTGACATACGAAGAATATTCCACATTGTTAGCTCAGATAGAAGGATGCCTCAACTCGCGACCGCTGTGTCCTTTGACAGAGAATCCGGATGAATTAGATTTTTTGACACCAGCTCATTTTCTAACAGGTAGGCCTGGTGCGACGATCATCGAGACGGAGCACGACGCACGTACTAGGTGGTATTTGACTTCAAAATTAGCATCCGATATTTGGAAGAGATTTAAAACGGAATATCTCACACAGCTTTCAGTTCGCAACAAATGGCTTAAAATACAAGAAAACATGAAAATTGGAGACCTAGTTACAATACAAGATGAGAATGTACCACCTGGAAAATGGCTTATGGGCAGGGTGATAGACCTACACCCAGGGAAGGATGGCTTAGTTAGAGTAGTATCATTAAAAACGAAAAATGGCATTATAAAGCGACCTATTGTTAAACTATCGATATTACCGATATCCGCAGCAAGCACAGAAACTGAAAAAGAAGAAGAAAGGAAACAGAAGGAAAGAAGAGTACGCAGCAAAACAAGCAATTTAGCAGCTCCGACATTCATGTCATTAGCTATATATTTTTTGTTATTCATGACATTATTAAGCGGTTCTCATGCATCGTTAAACGTAACGACGTTAAAAGATGATCAAGGGCTATATTTTGATAAAATTGGCAACATGAAACTAGCTAGGGATGACTGGAAACTCGTCATATATTACGATATGTCCCCGTACTGGGAAGGTTTAGGTACTATAGATAAATATATAAAATATTTAAATAACATATGTTCATCAATATCTGTAAAATCGCACTGTGACGTAGCCCTTTCTCAGCTGCGGCATAGCACATCAGAATTAGAGTTCAATAACCTCATTTTTCTTGGTCAGCGTAATAATACACGCCGTCGAAGGCGCGGTCTTATCAATGGGGTAGGATACCTTGCGAACACCTTGTTCGGAGTACTCGACGAGCATTTCGCAGAACAATATCAACGAGACATAAATGAGATAAGGCAAAATGAGAAACATTTAAGAGCATTATGGAAAAATCAAACTTCAGTGGTAGAGGGTCAGTATAATATCCTTAAAAGAATGGAGGAAACTATTAGCAAGCAGCATAAAATTGTCAATCAAAATTTAATTAATTTAGAGCAAGGATTAAATTCCCTAAAGAAGGAAGTCGAAAGTGTTAAATTGATAAACGAATTTACTATGTCCATTATTATAGCTAGCAACCTTGTTAATAACTTGAGAAGCGTACAAGATCTATTGTTGGACATGATAACCGATGTGCATTATGAGAGATACAGTTTTCATCTCCTTCCTCCAAATCAATTACAGCAAGAACTGAATGTGATTTCAGGGCAGTTAACCAAAGATTTGTCTCTTCCTATTAATAATATTCATCAAGGAATAGCTCAAATATACAAGCTTCTGAGAGTTAAGGCGCGAATGACAGGCGAATACTTTATTTTTGAAGTTATTATTCCTCTTGTAATGAGAGATATATTTGAACTTTATAAAATAATATCTGTACCACGTCAAAGTGGAAGCGAGATGATCAGCATTATCCCGATATCAGATTACGTAGCCATGAATATACAAAAGGATGTTTTTGTTCCAATGAAAGAAAGCGAGGTTCAAAAATGCAAATACCTAAGCTCATCTTATCAATGTAATCTCAGTACTATTATTCGTCATCTGAAACCTGATATCGATTTATGTATAAAGGATCCATCTACTAATCAATGTCAAAAAATACTATCCACGTGCCTAAACAAATGGTTTAAACTTGTAGATACAAATACATTTTTATATTCCTGTTGCAATCAGTGTGCAATACGCCTTATTTGTGAAGATCGTGTTACGGTCGAACAGCTGACTGGTTCGGGTGTCGCACGCCTAGCATCTAACTGCTTAATGAAGGAAAATGATTACACTGTGTACTCTCAAAGGGAAACAGCCAGGTCGATCACAGTGGAGCCTGAAATTTACAATCCTCGAATAGCTCCGATTAATCACCTCCTAAACATTTCATTTAAAATGTATGGAAACGAGACATCTTACAAGACGCTTCATAATAATCTGGAAAAGCTTGGACAACAAATTAGCCAACTGAAGAATGTTGAGCTAAGCGAAGACGAGTCACTGTCATATCATCACGTCCATCACTACATTATTGGCTACGTGTTGTTGGTGGCTGCTGCGGTGGTGGCTGCAATGATCTTATGGAAGAGGTGGAGCCGTCGAGTGAGATCACCGCCGGTAGTGGAGTACTACCGGCCGACCTCGCCCTCGCCGACTAGCGAAGATAGTGTAGTTAGTGCGCGAAAGCAAAAGGAGGCTGACCGTCAGCCTAGTGATAAGTGTAATAAAAATAAAACAAAGGACACGGCGACATCACCCATGCCGATGAGGGTGTATAAAATATCGGATAAAGTTTAATTTTTTTCTACTTCGTATCTTTTGTGTATAAGCTAAAATTTACATTTTTTTTATCGTTTACATTGGTATATTTTTAGTAATGAACACTTTATATTGTGTACTTTTAGCATATTAATATTTTTATTTTACTCACTTAGCAATTTATTTGTAAAATTAGCATTTTTGGAAAAGGGCCTTTTTTTATATCTTCTATTTTTGGCCCGGGAGCATGTACGGTGTAACACACCGACAATAGGACAATATTGTAAACACAGCATTTTTCCTATATCGCCGCGCATCAAGTTGTTGTCGACCAACCGTTATAGCGTAAAGTACTCTCTTTTGTGAATTTTAACTTAATAAAGTTGAGCAGCAAATTATCAAAAATTCTTTTATTTTGTGCTTCCGTCGGACTGCACAAAATTTTGGTCCTTCGAGCAATTTTGATCTAGCGTCCGTTGGGGATCAAAAAAGCGGGACCTCACGAATAGTTACAAGCCTACGAAACACGTGGCTTTAACTCGTGCGGGACATAAGCGTGCTTAGCTAAGCATTCGTGTGGTGCGTCGCCCCAAGCAACTGAAGCCGGAAGACAGCAGAAGCAGTAGCAGCAGGGAGATAGCAGCAGCAGCAGCAGGAAGTATCGTCATTTGTTGTCCAAGTAAGATCTTTCCATTTTATTTAACATCAAATTTTCAACAAATCATTATTGAGATGGAAAATAACTATTAGTAGGTACTATTACTACTACCTACCAGTTGCAGAATACACACAGGAAATATTATTTTACATTAAGTGTAATATTTGATTAAGAATCTAGCGGATTGAGACTAAAGTACTGATGGGTCACTGTACCCTTCAGACATTCGGCACATCTGAAAAGTAATCCTAAAGTTCTAATACTCTGAAACGGGAATAGTGCTATTATTAGGGATTTGGCCCTTTTTGTTATCTTTGGTTCTTAAGCCATGTAAAGAAGCCTTTAGGCAGAATTAAACTTTAGAAATCAAGATAGCTTAAAATTACTATTATTATTATTACAACTAACGTACTGAATTGTTTTAGTTTTTAGACGATGTAAAGATGAAGGAAGGTATAATCAAGATAGTGAACTTCATTATTGGGGAATTCGTTGATTGAAAGTGGTAGAACCCGTAGTGTCAAAATCGCCATAACTATTCTTGTTTCATAGCCACGGCATTCATACTGTAATGCTGTCTCGTTTAAAGGATGAATAAAATTTATGAAGAGATTCTTGTTTTATTTAGAAATGGTCAAAAATTCACACTTGTTCTCGTGCTTTCGTGCATTTTACATTAGGCGCGCCGCATTCCTTTTATACACTTATAAAAACAAATTTTTTGTTTTGTGTAATTTTTTTATGCCAGAATAGTGTGTAACCTGGATACTTGTCGTTTTTGTTAACCATAATAGTCAGTATAAACATAAATTTCCGAAAATTTGTCTGTTAGCCGATTAAAATATTTTTTACAGTTAAAGTAATACTAGCATGTTTTCCGGTAGTTGAAGAAAAATATTTGTATATTTAAGTATTAATTAGACTACTCTCAGATACTTATTCATGTCGACGAACCACTATCGTTATCTTTGCACGCTATAGGTATTAAATTTGATATAGTGTTCCTATCTTGTTCTTAATATAACTACTCTATTTAATCACAATTACCTTACGTACTTGATTACATTGTAGTGTAAAGACGAAAAGGTTAATGATAGGTAAATGAAGTAACTAATTTTTTGTTGTGTATACCTTTAAAAATACAATTGGACCTGGTAGGTGGCGCTGTTGTCGGTACTACAACTACCAAACGGCTGAGGGTTGAGATTTTTACCTTTTAAATTAGATTCGTCAACAAGATCGTTATCCCAGATTTTATTAAGGGTGACGCACCTTCGACGCATAAGGTGACTGGTAATATTGGCGAGAGGATGGTGGTGGGGGATGGTGGTGGTGTTATAATGGTGGGGG